>BDUI01053104.1:0-10771 GCA_002335545.1 Apodemus speciosus | reverse complement strand
TATATATATATATTGTGTGTATAACATTCACAAGAATTCCAAGATTATAAGTTTAGCTGTCATTTCTTGCTTATTCCTCCATCTGCTCTCCACTGGCCTCTTCCTTTTACAACAGTGTGTCACTTTTCTAACTTGAAACAGTTTAAGAGTATGCCCAGGTTTTTGTGGGACTATAAGCGGTTGAGGGAAAAAAAAAAGTCTGGGAAGTGTCCATGCGGTAAAACACTATGTTCATTGTGCACACAGAGGGAAAGGAGAGACAACATAAACGCTAGTTAACGGGGAGAGGGGTTTCAGTTCTACGTTGATGGGATTTTTCCTCCTCATCTTTTGTATCCAGTTTTATAAAATGTGTGCTTCAGTGATCATGATTTTGAGCTTCATAACTTCGTGGGACCAAATGCTGGATGGTTGCAGCAGACTTGGTGTTTCTGARGGAGCAATACAAGGTTGCCAGTGGGAACCAAATAGAAAAAAGTGCCCACAGAACCCTGAGTTGGCAGGTCCTGACCTGAGAATCCTGAGGTTTGTCCTTGCCTTCTGATGGGCATTTTGTTGTAGGAAGGGATGTGAAAAGAAGGTCCAGTCTTTGGACCTACTGACCAGTAGACTCATTTACGATGCTCTCTAATGACACCCCCCCCCCAGTTATGTGTAAAGAGAGATGGTCCTCTCTTCTTCTGAGGGTCGTGGATCCGCCAGAGAAAGTGAAACTCACCAGATTACAGCCCTCATCTTAGTTACCAGGAAAACCAAGAGAAGGTAACACTGGAGTGAAACTGGCTCCTGGCCAGCTTGGAACTTACTCTATTCAGCAGGATAGTGACAGAAAAGGGACTATCCAGGAGATATCCCAGCTGGCCTAGGTCACTTGGCCTCATTTGTTGCTATTAGGGTGTGGCCATTTTCATTTGGCTCCCAGTCAAGGGGAAAGCCAAGGAAATCCCCAAATCGTGCATTCCCTCCAGGGTCTTAGGGACAGAACATTTGCAAACAATGAGCTCATCCCAGACTCAGCCATGGACACAGATCCATCTCAAGGGGTTTTCTGGCTACCAGCAGTGTCGATGCAGTTATAGCCAGGCAGAAACAGTAGCTCTGCTTACTGACTGTCTGAAGCAGGCTCTGCCCTCCATCAGCCCAGCTCACTCCAAGAAGCGGRTTACTCACTGCTGCTCCAGATGGCTGGAGAAACACCCTGACCAAATACCAGGTCTGTCTTCACTCTGGGTCTGTTTCCTTGTCTGTAGAGCAAGGGCTGTGCTGTCTTTCAAAGGCCTTTCTTACTTTTGAGACCCTCCCTGGGTCCCTTGGCCTGGAGGAAGCAGGTTTATTCTTAACGATGGCCACCAGGACAACTGGTAAACTCATGAATGGAAATCTAGAGATCAAGAAAAGACCTGATGCTCTCGATGAGGACGTGGGGTAACCCAGACCGGCTGGACAGCAGGGAGACGGCAATGGTACTTACTGGTCTATGAACACAACCTGGAATTGTATTAGGAAGCTGAGCATGGACCTAGCCTCTGACCCAGCAAGCCCACTCCTGATGCAGAGTAGAAAAACTCCTAGGCGTGTGTTCTGCGAGAACAGAAACAGATGTTCCCAGAAGCATTTGTTTCTAAGAGCAAAAGCCCTGGAAACCTCTCCGATGTCACTCATTTAAGAACAAAGGATGAGTAGGCTGTGGTTTAGTTCACGTGGTGCAGTGCCACTCAGTAGGCAATCCCCGTGCCTTCCTTCGCACAGATGAACTGTGGGAACTACGCCTCCTGAGAAGAGCTGGCTGTGGAGGAACGCAACTGGACTTGACTATGTGTAGTCCAAAGGCTGAGAAACAAATAAATTCGCATTTTAGCTACTTCGAAAGATACTAAATTTAACTTAAACTTATAAACACACACACAATTACTACTACCTATTTCTAGCCTTTTATCACCGCCCCCCCCCCAGACCTGGTATTGCTTACACACTAATTTTCCATTCTTCTCCATTTACCTTTAGATTACCGACATATGTGTATACATGTATGTATGTATGTATGTATGTATGTATGTATTATGTATGTACATGTGTGTATATATGTGTGCGTATGTATGTGTATATATGTATGCATATATACATGTATGTACAGAGAGAGAGGGAGAGAAAGAGAGGGAGGGAGGGAGAGAGGGAGGGAGGGAGACTCATAATCCTTGTATGGATCTGAACAGCAGGGTCTCAAAGGGTTATGGTATAAAAAGGGGGAGTCCTGGAGTTTGGAGTATACCTTTTCCTCATATATGAACAGGTTATTTGACATATTTGCATCTGTGTCCATATCCACATAGTTGAGAGTCATGTGCTTCATTTGCTTATATATATATCAACATATATACATGTAAATACAYATATAATCACTTWACATGTATCTTTTACATATATACAGATGCTGTTTTAATCTAAAAAATATAAAAGTAAAAATAAAGTGTGTCCTTCCATCCTCCCTCCATGGTACAGCAGTTCTTCCTGGTGTCACTGGGCGGAAGAGGGGAAGGCCACCCCTGTACTGAGCAGTATAGTTCTTAGCATGTCAGTACTGTTCAGTAGCGTCTCGCTGTCCTCTCTGATCTGTGTCCTCCTGGAGGGCAGTAACAGACCCTCGCTGGCTGTGGACTCTGGTGGCTCCATAGATGGGGGTTACAGACCCAGCCAGCTGCACTGAGCCACAATTCACACCGCCACGCCACGCCACCCACCATCTGACCTCAGGGCAGGTTCACAGGCAGCTGTTGCCTTCCATGCCATTGGCTCTGCTATCTAAGCCCGTGGCACTGGGGCCAGCCCTGTGCCGGCCAACCTTGGATGGTTGGTCCATTCCCTTCATGCCTGCACCTGTTCTGTATGCCTGTCACTGACCAGGACCTCTGGTGGCCTCTGGACCCTTCCTCTCAACCAGCTGTCTTAGCTGCTGGCGACCCTAAGCTGGACCCTCTCCTTGTGCTTTTCCTGTACTTAGACTTGGGGTATGTCCCCTTGTGTGGTTGATGAGAACAGACAGCAAAGGGGCCACGGAGCCTATGACACGGTTGCTAGGCAAGGAGCTAACAGTGCCAGGAGTGTGTGTATGTGAGTGCAGGGGTAGAGTTCACTGCTGGCCTTACCTTTCCTCTGCTGCTCACAAGGAGCAAGGCACACTCGGCCTGTCTTGTGGAACCAATCTTTCTAACACAACCGAATCGCCCCCRGTTCAGGACTGCACATTCTCAGTCCTTTCTGCTCTCTCTGGGCTCCTGCCTTCTTTGTACATCCCGCCCAGGACTCTGAGATAGCCTAGGGCCCTGTTCTCAGAGGTGTTGCATGGAGATGGCCCAATATCACTCAGACACTGGCCAGGGCCAAATCCATCTCATAAAATGTTGTCTGCAAAGCTCTCATGACCCTGTATCAGGCTTCAAAAGAGTGTGTTGTGAAAAGGGGGACCATATGTCGTGAAGAGGGGGACCACGGTGCTCGGCGCRCACCTTTTCCTATGGACGAGCCAGTCACTGACAGTCATTGCCRCTCATATCTGGAGAGTTGAGAGTCCTTTGATACGTTTATAAACCATCACTTCCTTTGTATCTCTTATGCCCCGGAAATACAAGGACTAGTCTGAGCTTCCAAAAGCTCTTTTTATATGGAATTTTAATTTTTTTTTTTGCCATGTATGCTACAAATGTATATGTTTTAATTTTTTCTTAACGGTAAAGACGTTAACGGTAAGGTCTTTGAGTTGTCCTTGTGTAATACAATAATCAGCGTAGGGGACAGAATAGAAATACTTATTCGCATGCCATTTATATGACAGGGGAATTAGGAAATGATCTAAATGCATAGATCTATACAGCTGTGATGGAACAGGARCGACAAGTACACAGCCAGCACCCATCAAAGAGATTTCCTGGGAGTGGCTAACTCAAAGATAAGGTGCCAGGATAAAAGCGGCTTAGGGGTCAAAGAATTACAATTTTTTTAAGAGAAAAATATATATGATTTTTAAAAGTTGGCTATAGAAGTAGACACACCAAAATATCAATAGCATGAATGAAAGTTATTTCTAGTGCTAAAATTACTGAAGCTTTCATTTCCTTTTACCTTTCTGATTTTCTAAATTTTCTATAAATTATAAGGAGAAAGGAGATATGCATACTTTGATCGGATTAGTCTTCCCAACTCCAGTATACACAGAATTAGCCAGATGAACTATTAAAACAGAGCAGTTGGGGGCTTCGGATATGTGGTTGTCACACAAATGAAAAGACGTGAGTTCAAATCCTGAGCCCCCACGTAAAAAGCCGAACACAGCGGCATCTAAGGTTACGTTCCTGTAACCTTAGATCTGAGGCAGGAGGATCTCAAGTGATACAAGGTTTTGGGATTACATCATGTACTGCCACACCCACCCTGTCTGATTCTTTGAATGATGTCTGCCATTGAACTGATTGTACAGGGTCAACTGGTATTGCTGCTCTTTCTTTCTGAATACATACAACGATTGTAAATGACTAAGTGTTTGTTTGATCTTTATTTTGGGGCACACAGCTGCTGAAGCTGGGTATGTGAGAAGCAGGGGGCAGGGACTCGATCCTCTGTCCTGTCTGTGTAATCGCCTCATAGGCCTGGAAGCCCAGTGGTGCCATTTGAAACCCCGTGTCACACAGCAACAGCGGACGCTACAGAGAAGCCCCCAAGTAGCTAGACCATTGKGATTAGACTGACTGAAGATGCTTCAGCAGCTCCACGAGGTGGCTGAAGGCAGTGAAGGACACAAGGGGTGGAGCTGTGACAGAGGATGGGGAGGAAACCAGAGGTCTGGCCAAAGGATCAAGAGCAACCTGGGTTGGCAAGTGGGTAGGGAGGGGGTCCAGGATTCCAGGAGAGCTCTGTGCACCCTCCACCCATGGTCTTCAGGCTTAGTGAAGCCAGGTAAAACTCCAATTAAAGCAAAGCTGGCGGCAAAGAATCGACCCAGTTGTCAGATTAGCCCTCCCTGGGATCACAGGCTGGGTACCATCTCCCCATCTCTCCAGGCAGACTGGCCCCTTCAATTGCCAACACTTACTTTGGGGGCAAGGTGACCGCTACTAGAACTGTCATGTTCTGTGGGTTGATGAAACAGTCCAAGCGAAGCCTGTATTCTGTGCCCCTGACTGTGATCCCATGAGGCTGGGAAGAGAGGAATGGGAATGGGTGTCCTGTGGGAGATCCTAGGAGTCACAGGGTGGAATAGAGTCTGGCACCACTGTCTGGAGGGCAAACTAAGCACATGCAATGCATGAGACCCACACTATGCTGCTAATGATCCCTTCAGACACTTTTACCACTGAATTATTGTCTCTCCTGTTACTGATTCAATTAGTCCTGATTACAGAGAAGCCAGCTGGAGCTGGAGTATGAATCTGGGTGTCCAGAGTCTTCTGATACAGTGATGCAGAAGGCTTACAGCTGATCCCAGCATCTCAGGGTGGAGGCCGGGCACTCGCTTTCTGATGGTATTCTTGGTTTCCTGTGTGTTAAGGGCTGAGGGGCCCAGGGAAAGATAAGAAACTGGGACAGCAAAGGCACCTTTTGGGGGRCATAGATTGGAGGAGTTTAAACACTAGTTGGGAAAAGGACCCTAGATKTCRCCTCCTCTCCTAACCTGGAAATAATCTAAGGCCAGGTTCTGACTGTTGGTATATTATTGTGGTGGCAATGGTGGYGGGGTGGGGGAGGGGGAATGCTACAGTCACCTCATTTGGTGGCCCCAGWMGACCAGGTGACTCAGTGCCTGAGCTCTCCCTGCCTGGGAGATGCTGTCCAGCAGATGGTCCTCTGGCAAGGGGTGGTAGCAGGGCAGGAGCGAGCTGTGCACTCTAAGGATGTGGGACATCCGGTAACCCCATCCCTGGGCACTGCCAAGAGCAGAGGAAGTCCGTGGCAGCTGCGGAGCCACCGTAAGAGCACACCGCACCTGCGGCCCGGCGGTGGCCGCGCACACACACACACACACACACACACACACACACACACACACACACGGCCAGGCTAGTCTCTGCTGATGTTATTTTTATAACAGCTGATCTTATCAAAGGATATTATTTCAAACATTTACAAWGCTTGTGCTAGTGTTTTCTGTTTTCTTCGTTGCCTCTCACACTGATTTCCCCTACAGAATTACCTTTTCTGATTGAGTCCCTGGCAATAATTACTTTGAGAAACTCATTACCGGGCACTTCTCCTTTAACGGTGATCCACATTTGTTAGTTAGATCTAGGGAGTTTCTGGCTGCACAGATAGAGTGGCTTCACCTTTAACACACTGTCCTCGGGACACCTTGGGACTTAGTGTTGAGTGTTGTCCATCCATTAGAGCTTCCTTCTGGGCCTAGCTCTTGCCAGTGTGAYTCTCCTCAACCTCTCCTGAATGCAATCACCCACAACTGACTGTGAGCTTAAGCCCCCCTCGTATTCCAAAATGAGCTTATTTCCAAAATTCTGGACAGTTCAAGGTCCAGGGGGATCCTGTCCGAGGGCCCTCTCCAGCCTCATGGTCCTGGGAATGGCCGCCTGAGTGACCCATGGCGACCACTCCCACTTTCTTAGGAGGATTCCGTGGTAGATTTACACGGCTCTGGGTTTCATGGGTCACTCTGAGAGACCTGTGGTGGGAGACAGAGCTCCACACTGAGTCTCTGGAGCTGTGAAGCCACAGACGGCAGCTCCTGGGTGAACCTTTGTGAGAAGATTCTGAGCATCACAGACCTAGGACATGGAGGAGGGGACATCTGCCCTCCTGTCTGTGTATGGGTTAGAGCAGTCACCTTCAGGCACACTGAAAGAGACAGGAAAGGCTGGAGGGGAGGAAGAGTGGCCGAAACTAACGGGAAGGGGGGAGGCGGAAGAGTGGGGACCGTCTGCTCAGCTCAGCGAAGTCCTTCCAAAGGGCACTGTGAGGAGAGCATGCCCCACCAGCCAGGACATCGGAAGCCTGCTCGGCATCCCTGGGGCCTCATTCTCGGTGCCAACAGGGAAACCTCAGCTTAGACAGCTCAAATAACTAGGTCAAGGTCACAGAACCTACCACTGACAGAGCAGAGGCTGGCCTCAGGCCCTGAGTACGGCGCCTATGGGCGAAGAGCCTGTGTCACGTGGCCTTGCTCACCGTCACCCCTGCCTCGACAACCTCCTTGGGCCCTGGCGTATCCCTCTATCCAACTGGACAGCACTCCCTCCTGGACCAGCCAGCCAAGGGAGTGCCGACTGAAGRGACTCATGCTTCCTTTTTAAGTTCAGTCTTACTGGTCTAGACAGAGGGCAGCTGCCRAGGAGGCAGGGCAGAGCCAACAGCGGCCTGGGCAACAGTGGGGGCTGCGCTGTCCTCACTCTGGTGTCCCTGTCAGGTRTGGGAAGGCCTATGGACTTGTGTTCCTCCTTCCGGGAAYGACTCTGTCCTCTCCTCAGATCCCCTCAAGCCAGGCCCACGAGGCCTCTCCTACCAGTCAGTGCTCAGCTCTCTCTTCTGCCTGTGTGTGCAGAGCTCCTCCATGCTCTTGTTATTGGACGAGTTTCCAAGAGCAAGAGGCCAGGTTCACTCAGAGGCTACGCCATGGGAGTGGAAAAGGAGGGCGGGGAGCATGGTGGGAAGCSGCCTCTAAGCATGGAGGAGTGTCAGAGAAAGGAGAGGGAAAGGAGGRGCAACAGGGTGGAACGCCCCACCCACAGCAGCCTGCGGAGACACTCCTTCCCGGGCCTGAGACATCTGGAATGGGAGCAGCTGCTAGGCTCTATTAAACCCCTACCTGCCTGAGGTCGCCCCCACTGCATCTCAAGAAGACCAGTGCATAGAGGAGGGAGGCTCTGCTTCCTCAGTACAGCTTGTCTTTCCAGTCACTCCTTGCCCTCCCGGCCAGGCCTTCCAACTGCTGTTCCCTCCCTGCTATCTCAGCTTCTCCCTCCAACTCAGCCGCCAGCAGCTGATCCTGAGCACAGACCTCGCAAGCAGTTTCCATGTCCTGTGACTCACAGGGCTCCAGAGCTCCCTCTTCACAGGTGTGGCTGGCCCCATACGGTCCAGAGAAAGTGCTTCTCTTCYCCTTATCGGYGGATAGAGAAGGGTGAACCAGCCAGTCTACGCTAGTGACACCKCACAATCTGAACAGGGAGGCSGTAGCCCAGTGTGAAGRGCTGGGTTTTCCTAGAACCAACTCTCCTTAGCCCATCAGAGCTGYGGGAGAAGGAAAGTTCTGGAGGGATGGTAAGAGCTTGTAGGGGGCAACTGTGGAATACAGAATAAGGCCAGGGCGGGCAGGCGCCTGTGGGGTGGAGGGCGGTGGAGCAGCAGAGGAAAAGCTGAAAGAAGGTTTGCATTAATATCTGTTTCCATGTCCCCAGGGAGATGCTAAGGGGAGAGAAAATCAAATGAAACCAAGGGTCAGGGCCTGGAGAGATGGCTTAGCAGTTAAGAGCTCTTGCTGTTCTTGTAAAGGACCAGACTCTGGCTCTTGGCGTCKATAGGAGGTGGTTCACAACCACTATAACTCCAGTTCCAGGAGTTCAATGCCCTCCCCTGATCTCCACCGGCACCCCCACACATGTTCACGTGCATGTGTAAACACACACATGTGCACAGAAAGAATATACGTCTTTAAAAACCCTCAAATCCCAAACCCATACCAAACCAAACAAATAAACAACAACAACAACAACAACAAGAACAAAATCAAGGGCTAAGAGGTATGCCCAGAGACACATGCCTGCAACCCCAGCACTGGGGAACACCTGGGAAGGGGTAAGAAGACCAGCTTGGGCTGCAGGGTGAGACCCTGTCTTGAAAAACAGTTATCAAACCAGCGCCAAGGACACTCAGGCTTCATAACTTCCCAGTGTCTCCCTTAGTTTTAAATTAGTTAATTACCTAAACTAAGTTTAGGTGTTTAGCCAGGACAGGCANACACCACACACACAAACACACAAACACACACAAAAACACAAAGGAACACCACACACATAAACACACAAACACACACACAAACACACACACAAACACAAAGGAACACCACATACAAACACATATACACATACACACACACCACACCACACCACACCACACCACACCACACCATACACATAGTCCAGAGCAACACAGCCGTGCCCAGGTGACTCCCCCAAACGTGTTCCTTTCAAGGCTGTGGAGTAGGAGGCCTCCTCAGGAGCTGGAYGCACACCAAGCCCATTTCCTTTGATTGCAACTTCCACCCTCCTAGAATTTCTCCTTCTCGGCAGGTCCAGGCCATAGGGACATTAATCCCTATTCAAATGAACCTTCAAGGCTCTTCCTTCGTTAAAAAGAAAAAATGTCTCCCACCTCCCAAAGCTGCAGTCCTGTATGCATTCCCAGGAAGAGAGGGGAGGGGCTCAGCGCTGACAYAGGAGCTGCCTCAAGTTTCCTCACCTGGCTCTCTCTTGTTGGAAAGTAGAAATGCGACCCTTCTTTCCCTCCTCCCCGAGGCCCCCTCCAAGGGCTTTAATAAACACTGATTATTTCGGTCCTCGGAGCACAGCTGTCCCATGAATTGCCCAGCTAGGGTTATAGGGTGGGAGCCAAGGCTGGAGCACAGAGCTCAGATCTCTGGAATAAAGCTGCTGCCTTCCCTCCTCCACCACTTGGCCCAGCAGGGGAGGTGGGAGTCCTCCCCCACCCCATCCCACCCCACCCCACCCCACCTCCACCTCTGCTTTCAGGTCGAGTGTGTTCTTTATTCTCTCCATTCTCATGGGCCATTTTCTAGTTTCCTAACCTCCACTCTCCCATATACATGAAAATATAAAAATTAAAATCTGTGATCCACATATAAAAGAGCATGTGATATTTATCTTTCTGAGTCTGGCTTACTTCACTTAACATAATAATTTCCAGGTCTACTCATTTTTTCCTGCAAATGTCTGTGGCTGAAGAAAATTCCATTGTGTACAGGTATCACATCTTCATTACCCATGTACTCTGGATAGTCACAAGGCTGCATTAAGAAGATCATACATCATGACCAACTTGGTTTCACCCCAGGGATGCAAGGGTGGGTCAACATATACAAACTGCATAGAAACACATGCATAATACGGCATCAAAGTAGATTTAAGGACAGAAACCACAGCCATSTCAACGGACACAGAAAAGGCATTTGACAAAGTTCAGCAWCCCTTCATGATAAGATCCCTGAAGAAATTAGAAAGAGAAGGGACATATTTCAATGTAATAACAGCTATGTAAGACAAACCTGTAGCCAACATTCTACCAATTAAGGGGAAACTGAACGAGTTCCTCTAAAACATCCTGGAGCAAGAAGAGTACTCACTTTCTCCACTCTTCTGCCGTATAGCACTTGAACGTTTTGCTTCAGCAATGAGAAAAGAATCAGTAGGAAAAGAGGACGCCAAGCGACCTCAGCTGTGGTTGACATGATCCTTAAATCACGCTCAAAGGACCTGAGAGGTTCAGCCAGAAACCCTGAAATCTGATAAATACTTGCAAAGCAGCAGAATACAAACACACTAACTTTTCTGACGATAATGAGCGTGCTGAGAAATTCCAAAAGAAAATTTTCATTCACAGTAGTTTCAAAAATAAAATGTCCAGAAAYCAATCTAAGAAAGAGTGGTGCAAGTAAAACTTTAAGACAGTAAAAGGAAAAAATGGAGGGAGATAGTGTTCTATGACAGAATTAATGTGGTAAAAATGGATATATTGTTAAATATACATACAGATTCAAGGC
>BDUI01053079.1:6425-16896 GCA_002335545.1 Apodemus speciosus | reverse complement strand
GAACAGGGAAGTGGGAAGGGGTGAATGGGGGAACCGGGGGAGGGAAAAAGACATATGGGACATCTGGGGGGCGGGGAACCCAGAAAAAGGGAAATGAAATGTAAATAAAGAATATATCCAATAAAAAAATAAAAATAAATATAAAAAGATTGTAAAGAATTGTCTATCTCCCATTAGTTGCCCAAATCCATTTCTTCTACCATATTACTCACAATATCACTTACTACCCATCATATCCACTATCTGTACTCTACCTAAAATGAATTACACACTAGTCCTCCAGTTGCCTTATATGTGTTTGAGGACAGTCTATCCCCTATATTAGTCAATCACTAATAGTGCCAAGAAGACTACTACTTTCCTGTGTCTATCACTTCATATCACTTCACTCATTTCTTAATATTTTGTCCATATGATGATATCTTTAAGGTTAATTTTTTGTATTATATATGAAGGCCTTTATTATCTGCTTAATATTTATTTTTAAAATACATAACCCTTAATCTCTAAGTTTTCACCAGTTCTGGTGGCACATGCCTGTAATCCCAGCACTCTGGGAGGCAGAGGCAGGCAGATTTCTGAGTTCGAGGATAGCCTGGTCTACAGAGTGAGTTTCAAGACAACCAGGGCTATATAGAGAAACCCTGTCTCGACAAAATCAAATCCAAAAAAAAAACAAAAAAAAAAAATCACTAAATTGTCACCAATCCTCATCAATCCTATGCCAATTCAGAATTTCTTTGATTATTCCATTATCAGTTTTCATTCCTTTCTACACATTCATGAAACTTACATCATGTATTTAGAATAATATCCCTGTTTTCTTCTGAATCCACACCGAATTCATTTGGCTATAACATTCAGAACCTAAATGCCATGTCTATAAAACTCTCCTTGGCTTTCTTGACTCTATGTCTTGGTTTGATAACTCTCCTTTGCTCTCCCTTAATAGTCAACTTTTGATCAGATAAAATCTACTTTCAACCAAAAGTCATCAAGAAAGATGAGGAGGCACAATTCATACTCACTGAAGGAAAAAAGAATCTACCAAGAACTCTCAATTCTGAAGATCTATGCTCCAAATAAAAGGACACTCACAATTCATAAAAGAAACTTTACTAAAGCTCAAAACAAACATTGCACCTCACATAATTATAATGGGAGACATCAGAGCCCCACTCTCATCAGTGGACAGATCATGGAAACAGAAACTAAACATAGACACAGTGAAACTAACAGAAGTTATGAACCAAATGGATTTAATAGATAACTGTAGAACATTTTATCCTAAAACAAAAGAATATACCTTCTTCTCAGCACCTCAAAGTACCTTCCCCAAAGTTGACCATATACTTGGTCACAAACAGATTGAAAATGAAGCCACCACATACCCAAAATTATGGGACACAATAAAAGCAGAGGTAAGAGGAAAACTCATAGCTCTAAGTGCCTCCAAAAAGAAAATGGAGAGAGCTTACAGGAGCAGTTTGACAGCACACCTGGAAGTTCTAGAACAAAAAGAAGCTAATTCATGCAGGAGGAGTAGAAGGCAGGAAATCATCAAACTCAGGCCTGAAATCAACCAAGTAGAAACAACAAGAACTACACAAAGAATAAACAAAGCCAGGAACTGGATCTGTGAGAAAATCAACAAGATAGATAAACCCTTAGCCAGATTAACCAGAGGGCACAGAGACGGTACCCAAATTAATAAAATCAGAAATGAAAAAGGAGGAATAATAACGGAAACTACGGAAATTCAAAATCATCAGATCCTACTACAAAATCTTATACTCAACAAAATTGGAAAATCTGGATGAAATAGAAAATTTTCCAGACGCATACCAGGTGCTAAAGTAAAAACAGGATCAGATAAACATCTAAACAGTCCCAAAACACCTGAAGAAGTAGAAGCAATCATTAACAGTCTCCCAAACAACAACAACAAAAAGCCCAGGACCAGATGAGTTTAGTGGAGAATTCAATCAGCTCTTCAATGAAGACCTAATACTAATACTCTTCAAACTATTCCACAAAATAGAAACAGAAGGATCACTACCTAATTCATTCGATGAAGCCACAATTATGATTATACCTATACCAAACAAAGACCAAAGAAAGAGAACTTCAGATGAAATTCCCTTATGAACACTGGTAGAAAAATACTTAATAAAATTCTTTACAACCAAATCCAAGAGCACATCAAAATGCTTATGCACCACAGTAAAGTAGGCTTCATCCCGATGGTTCAATACACAGAAATACATCAATGAACTCCATTACATAAACAATTTGAAAGAAAAAAACATGATTATTTCATTAGATGCTGAAAAAAGTATTTGATAATATTCAGTATCCTTTCATGTTAAAAGTCTTAGAAAGATCTGGAATTCAAGGCCTATACCTAAGCATAGTAAAAGTAATATACAGCAAATCAGTAGCCAATATTAAACTAAATGGAGAGAAACTTGAAGCAATTCCAGTAGTATCAGTGACTAGACAAGGCTCCCCACTCTTGCCCTATCTATTACATATAGAACTTGAAGTTCTAACTAGAGCAATTAGAAGGTGAAAGGGATACAATTGGAAAGGAAGACACCAAACTATCACTATTTGCAGGTGATATGATTGTATATTTAAGTGACACCAAAAATTCTACCAGAGACCTCCTAAAGCTAAAAATCAACTTCAGCAAAGTGGCTGGATATAAAATTAACTCAAATAAATCAGTAGCCTTCCTTTACTCAAAAGATAAACAGGCTAGGAAACAACCACCGTCACAATAGTCACAAATAATATTTCATATCTTTGTGTGACTCTAACCAAGCAAGCAAAAAATCTGTATGACAAGAACTTCAAGCCTCTGAAGAAAGAAATTGAAGAAGACATCAGGAGATGGAAAGATCTCAAGTATTCATGGACTGCTAGGATTAATATTGTAAAATTGGCCATCCTGCAGAAAGCAATGTACAGACTCAATGAAATCCCCATGAAAATTCAAAGTCAATTCTTCATAGAGTTAGAAAGAGCAATTCTCAAATTCACTTGGAATAACCAAAAATCCCATGATATCGAATACTTTTCTCAGTGATAAAAGAACTTCTGAGGGAATCAGCTTCCCTGACCTGAAGATATACTACAGAGCAAATGTGTTAAAAACTGCATGGTATTGGTACAGTGACAGGCAGGTTGATCAATGGCATAGAATTGAAGACTCAGAAATGAACCCACACACCTATGGTCACTTGATCTTTGACAAAGGTGCTAAAATCATCCAGTGGAAAAAAGACAACATTTTCAACAAATGTGCTGGTTCACCTGGAGGCCAATATATAGAAGAATGCAATTTGATGCATTATTATCTCCTACAAAGATCAAGTCCAAGTGTATCAAGTGCTTTCACATAAAACCAGATACATGGAATCTAATAGAAGAAAAAGTGGGGGAAAGTACTCAAACACATGGGCACAGGGGAAAAGTTCCTGACCAGAACACCAATGGCTTAAGCTCTAATACAAAGATTTGACAAATGGGACCTCATAAGGTTGCAAAGCTTTTGTAACTCAAAGGAAAGTGTCAATAGGACAAAATGGCAACCAACAGACTAGGGAAAATCTTTACCATTCGTATATTGAATAGAGGGCTAATATCCAATATATACATATAACTCAAGAATTTAGACTTCAGAAAAACAACCCAATTAAAAATGGCATACAGAACTAAACATAGAATTCTAAAATGAGTAATAGCGAATGGCTAAGAAACACCAAAAGAAATGTTCAACATCCTCAGTCATCAGGAAAATTCAAATTAAAACAAACCTGAGCTTCGTCCTCATATCAGTCAGAATGGCTAAGATCAAAACTCAGGTGACAGCAGATGTTAGCATGGATGTGGAAAAAGGGAAACAATCCTCCTTTGTTGGTACAACAACTTTGGAAATCATTCTGGCAATCAGAAAATTGGACATTGTATTAACTAAGGACCCAGATATACCACTCCTGGGCATATACCCAAATGATTTGCCAATGAATAACAAGGATACATGTTCTACTAAGTTTATAGCTGTCTTATTTATAATAGCCCGAAGCTGGAATGAACCCAGATGTCCTTCAACAGAGGAAAGGATGCAGAATATGTGGTACATTTACACGATGAAATACTACTCAGCTATTAAAAACAATGAATTTATGCAATTCTTAGGCAAATGCATAGACCTAGAAAATATCATCCTGGGTGAGGTAACCAAATCACAAAAGAAGACACATGGCATATACTCACTGATAAGTGAATGTTAGCCCAAATATTCAGAATAACCAAGATACAATTCTCAGACCAAATGAAGCTCAAGAAGAAGGAAGACCAAATTGTGGGTGCTTTGGATCTTCCTAGAAGGGGTAACATAATACTCACAGAAGCAAATACAGAGGCAAAGTGTGGAACAGAGACTGAAGGAAAGACCATCCAGAGACTGCCCCAACTGGTGATCCATTCCATGTACAGTCAAGAAGTGCTTGCCAACAGGAGCCTGATATAACTCTCTCCTGAGAGGCCCTGTCAGTCAGTGCCTGACAATACAGAGTGGGATAGTCTCAGCCAACCATTGCACTGAGCACAGGGTCCCTAATGGAGGAGCTAGAGAAAGGACCCAAGGAGCTGAAGGGTTTTGCAGCCCCATAAGAGGAACACCAGTATGAACTAACCAGTATCCCCAGAGTTCCCATGGACTTAATCACCAACCAAAAAATACACATATAGGAACCAGTGGCTCCAGCCATCTGTAGCTGAGGATGGCCTTGTTGGACATCAATGAGAGGAGAGGCCCTTGGACCTGTGAAGGCTCGTTGCCCTAGTGTAGGGTAATGCCAGGACAGGGAAGCAGGAGTATGTGGATTAGTGAGCAAGGGAAGGAAAGATGAGATAAGGGGTTTTCTGGGGAAACAAGGAAAGGAGTAACATTTGAAATATAAATAAAGAAAATATCTAATAAAAAGTAACACATGAATCAATGAGAAATATAACAATCTTTAAAAACATAAAATAAAATTATTCATGTTTTCTGGTTCAAAAAAAAAAAAAAAGAACTCAAGCAGCTAGGCAATCCTGTGAGGTGTTTTTCTTGATTGAATCATTAAATTCAATGGATCCACCCTAAATCCAGACTAAATCTCTTCCTGGTTGCCTACATAAAAGACCTAGAGAAAGAAATTTCTATCTATCTATCTATCTATCTATCTATCTATCTATCTATCTATCTATCTATCTATCTATCTATTTATTTAGACTGCTTGCCCTCATCCTCACTGATAAGTTCATATATCCTCCTTATGAGGCATTACTTCACTGATAATAAAGTCTACTTCTTCAGGACTCTGACATAATGAAAAGCTGAGATATCTGTCTCATGGATTGAACAACAGTTGAATACTTGGGCTTTTCATAGTCATTGTTGGACTAGCTAAACCACATCCTGTATTCCACTTTAAGAAATCATAAACAAATTAACTAATTGATTAATGCGTAGGCAGGTATTATAAGAGGCTAATAGTTTTATGGGAATAAAAATATTCAACTTTGGGCCAATGAGAAGAAAATGCCTGAGATAAATTGAGGAAGTCTATAGTCCAGAGGCACAGATTCATAATCAAAAGATTAATTTTTTATTGGATATATTCTTTATTTACATTTCATTTCCCTTTTCCTGGTTCCCTGCCCCCAAAGTTTCTTTTAACCAAGGACACACTATGGCTCAATAAAAAATATAATAATAATAATAATAATAATAATAATAATAATAATAATAACAATAACAATAATAATAATGACACAAAGCATAGTAAAAGGCCAAAAACAAAAACAAACAAAAATAACACCAAATTAGACAAACAACAAATAAAACAAGTAAAATATCATCAAAGAGATAGAGCAGGCAGACATCTAAATCAAATATAATGGGCATGGTGAAATCTTCTACACTGAAAATTTAAAGTGACTGTGATTAATATGCTAAAAGCTAAGATGAATATTGTAGATAACATGCATAAAATATGGGTAATATAATTGGAAAGATAACAAAAGTGTTGTTAAGTATAAAGAAAAAGAAGGAGATTTATTGTATTTGGCTACAGTGGAAAGAGAAAAAACACTGAATGCCTCAATTCCATGTTCTAAGAAATAACCACAAAGAAATGGTAGATACTGAAATAACTAAGAAAATGAATGAAAATGACCTTTAGTGAAGACTGGCATCAGTCAGAAAAATAAACTCTTCATTTGAAGATATATCAAAATAATGCTTCAAAATTTAAACAAAGTATGAGAACCCAAAAGATTAAACTATAATATTAATTTTAAAAACCAGAAGAGATTATCCTAGGACTGTGGAATTGTTACAGTAGGAATATAATAAACATACTGAAAAAGGTACCAGAAGAAAAAAAAAGTCAGATCAGTAATAGATTGATTTGCTTTCAAATTTACAATTTTGTAGAGTAATTTTTATCCAGCCACATGACTGCTCTAGCAAGTGATCACATCCAAAAATCTTCTAGGTCTAGGTAATCTGGCTGCAAGGACACACATTTAATCCCTCTAGCTGGAATATAGACACACCCTTAGTACATAGCTATAATCCCTAGCAATAGAAGTAAGGTTAGTTTGTAGAAGAAAGAAGGCACTTTTGAAAATAGCTTCTAATTGAGGCACAAAGTGATGATTCAGAGAAACATTCGACAAAATGAGACAGGATGGGATATGTCCAACACACTGGAGAACAGCACAGTAAAGAGAGGCTACATAGGTGCAGTATAGTCGTTTCAGTTGATAGAGATGAGTTTGGTTCAGTTCAGCTGAGTGAATTCACTGCAGTGGAGTTGAGTTTGTTCATGAGTTCATGAACAGGCAATTAAAGACAAAGAATAAGAAGGAACTAGCATATTAGAGTAAATTACCAGAGCTAGTTTGAGACTGAACCAGAATTCAGTGAGAAGTTGTCAGAAACCAGACTAAGTCAGTTTGAAGAGGAGTTTGAGCCAGAACAGCTGACTTGAATCAGCCAGTTAGAATTCAAAAAAGGCAGAAAGCATGATTTACTAAGCATTCAGTCTCCAAGTTGATGATTATGTCTTTTGTATAAACGTCATATTTACATAAATGAACCTTCCCTAATGTTTAATACCTTTTGTCTGTAAAGTAGACTTTGTTATGTCTAAATCCAGTATTAGTCCAGCTGTGAACCATGAATTAAATTTTACCTGCTGCCTATTTTTATAAACAAAATTTAACTGGAAAATAAGAATATTTCTGTCATGTAATAGCAAAGTTCAATTTCGTGAAAGGAACATCATGGCCCACAAAATCTAAAGTATTTATCTTTCTCCTTACCAAAAGCAGTTTGGGGTCCCAGTGCTCAGTCTGATGGATGGCTGCAAGCAACCATATCTGTATCAGTTAGGATCTGGAAGGATCTGATATAATTGACAGCTATATCAGGTTCCTGTCAGCAAGCACTTCTTGGCATCAACAATAGTGTCTGGGTTTGGTGTCTGCATATGGGATGAATCCCCAGGTGGGGCAGTCTCTGGATTGCTTTTCCTTCAGTCTCTGCTCCACTCTTTCTCCCTGTATTTCCTTCAGACAGGAGAAATTCTCTGTTAAATTTTTTGAGAATGATGGGTGTCCCATACCCCAAACTAGGGGCTGTCCCTAGCCTCTCCATATGGTCTTTATAGGTTTTCTCTTCCCTTTGTTGGTTATTTCAACTAATGTCATTCCCTTCAGGTCCTGGGAGCCTCTTGCTTTCCTGGCATCTGGTACTTTGTGTTGGCTACTCTGGTTCCCCATCCCTCATTCTTACACACTTCTGTTCAATTTCCTGTATATCTCCCCTATCTCCTACATCTGATCCTGTCCTCAACCAAGCAGACCACCCAAAGCTCTCAGGGACGAAACCATCAACCAAAGAGTACATATGGAGGGACACATGGCTCCAGCTGCATATGTAGCAGAGGATGGCATTATTCAGTGTTCCCTCCCCCACTTCAGAATTAGAGCTAGGCAGTTCAGCCTCTGCTCAGCCCATGAATTTCCTGGCTTTTGTTCTGTATAGAACAACCCAGTCTCACCTAGAAGCTGTGAAAGCCGGAGCCAACCACCTGCTGAGTCTAGAGCCAGCAAGATCCGAAGACTCCACCTCATCCCTGGGGGTAGGGAATCTTCCAGACTGTATATTGGGTTACATTTATTAAAATTCGGGTCTTAAAAGCCAATGTCTCCTTGACCCAATTCTTTTGCTCCGCTTTCCCCATCCCATGCATCCCATAGTTTTCTCTTGCAGGGACCAGTCTGCTGTAGCTGCAAGACTTCAGATGTACGGAACTCAACAGAATGGCGCCTAGACGTGGGGCTGGACTCGAGAGAAAGGTGTCCCTGTCTTAGTGAAGCTTCACAGAAAAATGGAAAAAGATGGTATCCTGCATGGTGAGCAAAATGGGTGCTGGAGAATACGGATTAAGTAAGGCAGTGTTGACCCAACTCTGAACTCCTTGCTTAGAGGCAGACAGTGGAAAATGGGGAAGAACTGTATAGGTTCTGGATTGTATCCACAGCTATTAAGAGCTATTCAGGTAAAAAGGAAAGGGTTTAAAAATAGGCATATGTTCACAGCCTCTAAGAGCTGCTTTAAGAAAGGTTGGAAAATGAGAGAGAGAAAGAGTAGGAAAACGGATATAATTGCATAACAAGCATGCTTCCCTTTCTATGTATTGTCTGTTCTATGTCGTCTATTCTTGGTGCACCAAGTGTCTACATGTATGTGTTGTGGCGTCATGTGAATGACTTGTCTAAATGTTTCATGTTAAAAAGAAAAAATAATAAGAAACCTCATCTATTGGCAGTCTATTTCTTAATCTAGCTGCAGTTTACACTGCAAAGGCTGATTTAAGGTGTCCAGCACTCAGATGGGAGTCAAGCATAGTTAAAGAAAAAGCTGCATTTTAAAAAGGGGACCAGCGTCTCAAGTCTAAAACAAGTGAATTAATTTGTTTCTATTAAAGAAAAATCTCTACAATTGTGTTTTTTGATTCAAAGTGCTTTTATTCTCTTGAAATTACAGCCAGAAAAAGGAAAAAAGTTGTTAGATTTAAGTTTATAAGATTCGTATAATCATTTTATTCTTGGTTATAATTGGTCTTAAAGGTAAATTTTGCATGTCTTGACTATAGAAAATTGGCTTACAAGTCATTGGACATGGTTTAAACAATATGATGTTATTAGGAAAAGATTAATTTGGCCAGCGACATGTGGCCTGATGCAACACACTCTTTATTCGCTTTTTATAATTGGTCTTAAAAGTATAAATATGTTTTACAAGTTTTGACTATAGAATATTGGCTTATTAATTATTGTGCATGATTTAAATGGTATAGAGTTGACAATAAGAGGCAAGTTTGGAGCTGATAGCTCGAGGTTACAGCCATTTTGAGCACATGGCATGTTAAACTCATGGAATACAGGCCTCTGAAATGCTTGTAAATTGGCATGGTGTATTGTGTGAATCTCGGCCTAAAAAGCAGACTTATATGGAATAAGATATAAAATGATGTCTCTTCAATTAGTTAAAATAGTGTGTTTGCCATTGATTTTAAGGAAGGTGGATTATTTAGAGTTGGGCTTTGCTTCCAAAGTTATAGTTGCTCTAATATTATAAGAGAAAATTAAGAGTTAAGACAAAAATTGCCAGTGTGCCATTGACTGCAGTTTGCAGTCTGGTTAAAGGCTAAGATTCTTAACATATTTTAAAAATGATAAAGGTTAAAAGACAGCTRTGGCCAATATAGGCCTGTTGTGACTTTTTCTCGGGTTTATTGGCTACAATGATAGAAGCAGGATTTATCCCTCCAAGATTAAAAAGGAGATATCAGTGGAAATTTATTTGATATCAAACAGGCTCCTCTGACTACTATGAAACAAGTAGAATTTTTCCTGGAACCCTGAAATTACAGGTTCTGTTTGTTTGTTATTTGACCCTCATGTCCTTACAAGACAGGTGGGTTTGGGTCTGGTCTTAGATAATGGGCTCAGATTAGAGGATATTTGCATTTGAGGAACCTTGTTCAAGGTCCTTGCTGGGGTGGTTTTTGAAGTAAGTGATTTTCAAAAGTTGTTGAAATAATTTAATAAGCTTGCCACAGAAGGACTTAAACCTCTGTGTTCAAAGTGGATATAAATTAACTGGCAAAGGATAGGTAATTTTACAGATAATGAAGGTTACTATAATCAGCTGTCCATGTTATATGTTCACTGCCATTCCTTGGCAAAGAGAACACTAATATAAAATCATCTTTTTTTTTTTCTCTCCAAACAAAATGTTTGCATCTTTCAATGGAGATGTTGATGTGTTGGTAAAATGTTATAAGGGTGTTTTAGAGAAATGTTTTAACTGCCTGGTGAGGGCATTTGTTCCTTGCTTCAA
>BDUI01053069.1:7218-17327 GCA_002335545.1 Apodemus speciosus | reverse complement strand
CTAGGTCCACGACTGTAACAATGGCTCTGTGTCAGGTGCTGGCAGAGGATAAGGGTTCTGTAGAATCTTGCAGAGTCCTTGGCAGGCCAGGCAGGACTTAGGATTGGCAGTGCTGAAGATGGGAGTCTGTGGGGCTGGGCGAACAGAAATTAGTGGCAGAGCGCTTGCCTGGCTCTTGGCAACTCCACCATATGCACACATATACACATATACACCACATGCACACACACACACACACACACACACACACACACACATACACACCACATGCACACACACATATGCCACATGCACACACACATATACACACATCCTCAGCACATGCATACACACACACACCACATGCGCACACACATCCACCCACTACACACACACACACACACACACATACCATATGCATACACACACATACCACATGCACACACACACATACATCCACCCACCACACACACACACACACACACACCACATGCATATACACATACCACATGCATACACACACACTACATGCATACACACACACCACATGCACACACACCCCACACGCGCGCACACACACACACACAGAAACACACACTCATGGCAGTACCCACCCTGTCCCCTCCTGCCTCACTTCCCCCCCACCCCCACTGCCCTTTGCCTCTTCCCTGTTCTGGGCCTGTCCACACCTGCAGCTAGAACTGCATGTCCAGAAGAAACACAGGGTAGCCAAGCAGCCCGGAGTCGGGGCCTCCAGCCAAGCTTAGATCCGAGTCACAGCCAGATCTGAGCGTCACAGGAATTCCTCCACAAGGAGAGTCCTCGATTCCAGTCCAAGGTGGAAGACCTGGCGTGGTTTACTGTAAGAGCTGACTGCCACCTTTCTGAGCAACAGCCTAGGGTGGGTAATTGTCTCTGAAGGTCACCCAGGCTGAGTCCTGGCCCCTTGCACTACCTCTCTGGACAAGACCACAGAGAAGGACCACACAGCTCAAGGGGACATCCGAGCGAGGTAGTGTCACCCTCCCCAGCTCAGGTCCAGGCCTGAGGATGCCAACCCACGTCCCCTGTCTGACAAGGCCAGGCAGCCCCTTCGACTCCAGCCCGGGCCCTGCAGAGCAGTGTGACTTTGCTCTTCCGAGACCTCTGCACGTCGTTGCTGTGGCCGCGAGGCCCCCTGTAGCTCAAGGAACATGCTGAGCGCTACACAAGTCAGGTGACGGCCCCACTTCGCAGTTCCAGGTACAGTCATTACACTTGCTGTGAACAGGCATGCGGGGGGGGGGGGGGCGGGGGGGGGCTCCTATTCTTTCATCTGGGTTTGGTCTCCACTAGAATCTAAACTTTAAACATTTACTTTCTTACATTATAGAAACTCGAATGTCTTGTAACGACACCACTGTCCTCGCCCCTGTTCCCACCTTATCCTGTTCACACCGCTCGAACCCTCCTGTTTCTCTGTCTCACCATCTTCCCACCGCAGGGCCTTTGCACTTATCAGCAAATATCGACACACCATCCACTAGGTGACTGGCGCATTCCGGGTTACTGGAGATACGGCGGTGGATAAAGCACAGACCCCGGCTTGCCTAGTCCTGATATCCTAGTGTGAGGAGAAAGGCAATAAGCAAACAATTGGGTCGATATTTGCACAGGGACCTTGGTCGGTGTGAAAGAAAGAGACATGGTAGTAGTTTACTATGGGCGCCGGCTGCCACCTTCCCGAGCAACAGCCCAAGGCGACTCCATGTCTCTGGGGACATTCACCTGGAAGCTGAGTGGCCTTTAGGAAAGGGATTCTGGAAAGATGTGTCAGATGGAGGTAGGAATAGGAACATTAATTTCCCTGCTTGGGAAACTTCTGGAAGTTTGCAGACCATCTCCCCCTACTTCCCCAAGTTTCTCTCTTTCACAACCAGGTGGCCACACCCCTCATATCTTTTGGAAGTTTTCTTGCCTGTCACCATTTTTAACTATTGTATGCTAAAAAGCAAGCACAGCACCAGGCTCCCTGTCTTCTCCATTTCCATAGCATCTTCACCACAGGACTACTGGACCCAATTGTTTGCTTATTGCCTTTCTCCTCACACTAGGATATCAGGACTAGGCAAGCCGGGGTCTGTGCTTTATCCACCNACTGGAGATACGGCGGTGGATAAAGCACAGACCCCGGCTTGCCTAGTCCTGATATCCTAGTGTGAGGAGAAAGGCAATAAGCAAACAATTGGGTCGATATTTGCACAGGGACCTTGGTCGGTGTGAAAGAAAGAGACATGGTAGTAGTTTACTATGGGCGCCGGCTGCCACCTTCCCGAGCAACAGCCCAAGGCGACTCCATGTCTCTGGGGACATTCACCTGGAAGCTGAGTGGCCTTTAGGAAAGGGATTCTGGAAAGATGTGTCAGATGGAGGTAGGAATAGGAACATTAATTTCCCTGCTTGGGAAACTTCTGGAAGTTTGCAGACCATCTCCCCCTACTTCCCCAAGTTTCTCTCTTTCACAACCAGGTGGCCACACCCCTCATATCTTTTGGAAGTTTTCTTGCCTGTCACCATTTTTAACTATTGTATGCTAAAAAGCAAGCACAGCACCAGGCTCCCTGTCTTCTCCATTTCCATAGCATCTTCACCACAGGACTACTGGACCCAATTGTTTGCTTATTGCCTTTCTCCTCACACTAGGATATCAGGACTAGGCAAGCCGGGGTCTGTGCTTTATCCACCRCCGTATCTCCAGTAACCCGGAATGCGCCAGTCACCTAGTGGATGGTGTGTCGATATTTGCTGAATAAATAATTTCACAGCAACAAAACAACAACAAAAACTTGTTCCTACACAGAAACACAAATAGAAAACRCCTGGAAGGTAGGCATGTGGCACATGCCTGTAATCCCAGCACTCAGGAGGGACGAGCAGGAAGATCAGAGGTCAAGATCACCCTCAGCTACACAGAAAGTTCCAGGTCACGCTGGCCTATAAGTCTTTCTCAAAACAACACAAGGCTAAGGAAGACGCTGGTGCCCGCCTTCCTTTCCACCACCATGTGGGAAGCGAGTCAAGCAGAACTCTGAGTTAGAGGGTAATCCAGTCTACATAAGGAGTTTCAGGTCAGCCAGGAAGACTGTCTCAAACCAGACAAACAAAAAAACCAAACACAAACCAAAGGACGCTTAGTCTTCGGGGCCCTTCGGACGAGTTCCCTGTCTCTGGAGACACTGGAAGCCGAGCGGCTTTGATGGGAGGGATTACGGAAAGACACATGTGATGGAGGTAGGATTAGGAACTAAATTTCCCTGCTCAGGAAACTTCTAGGAGTGTGCAGAACATCTCCCCCAATCCCTTTCCTGAGTTCCTCTCTGGAATTTTGAGACCACGAAGGACTCTTCTAACATGAGACTTTCCCCTTGGTCCTCTGCCCTGGGCAGGGGGCCCTACGGCCCAGAAGGCTTGGGGAACAGGGTGGAGTGGAACCACCTATCAGAGCCAAACAAGACTGTCTCAGGAGGACACAGCAGAGGCCTACTCAGGCTTAGCAAACAGAGACGGGTGGGGCGCCAGCCCCATGTCAGCCTTCATGTGCACCAACCTAAGTGTATTTGAGGAACGGCCAGCAGTCCCCATGGACACAGGGAACCTCAAATGGGTCCCCCTTCACCTGCTACACATCTAAAAGCCCTCCATTAGAGCCATTTAGGTTTCTGAAATTTTGTTTGAGACAGGGTGTTGTGTGTAACTGTTTTACTCTCCCCATGGTCCTAACTGGTCTCAAACTCAAGGCAGTCTAGAATTACAGGTGAGCTACCATGCCTAACTAGTGTTTTGCTGTGTGTGTGTGTGTGTGTGTGTGTGTGTGGTGTGTGCATACACACCGGGTTCGAGTGGAGGTCAAAGGCTAACCTGACCTACTATCGTTGTTTGTTTTATTTATTTGTTTGTTTGTTTTTTGTTTTTGTTTTTGTTTTTCAAGACAGGGTTTCTCTGTATAGCCCTGGCTGTCCTGGAACTCACTCTGTAGACCAGGCTGGCCTCRAACTCAGAAATCCGCCTGCCTCTGCCTCCCAGAGTGCTGGGATTACAGGCGTGYGCCACCACTGCCCGGCTCGTTGCTTGTTTTATGAAGACAAGATCACTCGGTAGAACCAGAGGCTCCTGCTTTGCGCCCCAGGGATCTGTCTGTTTCTGGCTCCAGAGTGCTGGGATCACAGGCGTGCTGCACCACCTTTATTTCCTGGTGCTGAGTTCTGAACTCAGACCTTGCAAACACTTTAAGGCCTGAGCCATCTCCCAGTGCCTAGTTTTCTGCTTTTAAAATGCACTCATGGCGCGGGTAGGAGATGGTGGCGCACACCTTTAATCCCAGCACTTGGGAGGCAGAGGCAGGTGGATCTCTGTGAGTGCGAGACTAGCCTGGTCTACAGAGTTAGTTCCAGGACAGCCAGGGCTATGTAGAGAAACCCGTGGGGGGGGGGGGGTGTGTGTGTGTGGGGGGGTGTGTGTGTGTGGGGGGGGGGGGGGGGGGGGGGGGGGGCGCTCGGGGATGGAGGGCATGTCTAGCAGAAGAAAGGCTTCAGGTCCAGTCCTCAGAACCTCCAAACAAACAAGAAAACCAAAACCAGCATTTGCTCCAGGGAGAGCTGTGTGTTCCCCAGTGGCCGCCACATGAACCAGGTCTGAGCCTGCATATCATCTCCGACAGTGGGCGGAGGTTGATGTAATGAGTAACAAGACACTGCTAGGAAGAGAGGTGACCTCAGACTGCTGTTCTACACACACACACACACACACACACACACACACACACACACACACACACACACACGGATAATATGAGGTGTGGGTCCTAGCCCTTATCTGGGGCAGGAAGTGGCTCTAGGAAACCTAAACCAACATGAAATCCCCACAGCACAGCATTTTCTTCCCCAGGACCCATCTTCCCAGAAATAGGTTAGTGGGCCACCTCACCTATGAGGCTCATTAGGGGAACTTCCTGAGGGTTCGCCGAAGCAGGCCATTCGAGAATCCTAATTAAGCAAATTCACAGCACACAGCCGTCACTTCTTCATCCTAGCCTGTGTCAGACATTAGTAATCCATCAAGAGGGGGACAGACCCCTTTGTCCACGGTGTTCCAGACATCCACAGTTGCTCTATCAGGATTTACCCATGAGCCCTGGCTGTGGTTACACTCACCCACGACCCCAGTGCTTGGGAGGCTGAGGAGGACTGCTGTGGGGAATCTAGACCAGTCCCGGATATAAAGTACGTTCCAGGCTGGCCTGCAATACACACCAAGACCCTGCTGGTTTTGTAGGCTGGGAGCTGAGGCCCCCCGGCCTGAGGTCTTGTGTCTGAATGATGGAGCCAAGAAAAAGTGCCCACGTGTCACACGTCAGTCTGCAGATGCCATGCCAGCCCCACATGTCAACAAGCAGAGTGTGAAGTCCCAGGGTACTTGAATGACCTTATAAAGTTTGAACTTTGAGTTCTGTGAGTCAGTTGGGCAGCACTGGGAGGCCCAGGGCCCAGACAGGGAGCTGACTCCTCAAGTCCTCAGGGTTTGTGTCCCCAGCTGATTCCCCAGCACCAAGAATGATATTTCCTGTGTCTTGGATTAGCCACTCAGGCACACACAGATGGCAGAACCAATATAGCGGAACAAGCTTGTCTTAGGGTGGTCCTGGTTCTACCCCAGTCTGCTCTGTCCTGCCCCAGGTTCCTGATCCATTGCTGAGGAAGCTGACCCAGAGATAATTTTGTGAAGCCTCAGTTTCTTCATCTATTAAATGGAGATAATAGTACCTCCCCCTGCAGCAATGTCACAAGAATAGGGTGAACTAATTCTATAAAACGTTTGGCATGGTGCCTGGCACACAGCAGGTGCTCACAGAAGACAGTTGGCGAGATGACTCGACTGGGGGACTTTCCAGCTGTAAGAGGCCAGTCTGTGACCCCCCACTTCCTTTGGGAATTGCTACCTCACACCTGTGGAATAGGCACCAGAGACAGAATCCACTGGCCAACCTTGGAGCATGAGAAAATTTGTCTCTCTGTGGGAAATGGCAGAGGGTGTTGTACCCAAGTACTCCTGACAAGGCCTCAAGTGCCCTGTGGCCTCCCGTGGTGTGTGTGTGTGTGTGTGTGTGTGTGTGTGTGTGTGTGTGCTCAATGGGCCCCTCCCTTTCCTGTCTTTCCCTGAGAGGATTCTTTGTATTTTCTGGGGCCAGGATGGGTAACCTCGTAATTTTCCCGGTTAGAATCAGGAGAAGACTGTATCTGCCAGTTCTGCTTCCTACCCGTACCCAGGCCATACCCTCGGCTCCACGTGCCTTCTCACGTGCCCTCTCATATCACCAGAGAGGAAAATGAGGCTCTGGGTGGGGGAAAGAAAGGCGTTGTTATTGTTTATGATGATTTGGTTATTTTTGTCTTGAGACAGGGTCTCGCTAAGTTTTCCAGGCTGGCCATGAGCTTGTTCTCCCAGCTCAGCCTCTGGGGTGTCTGCATCTCGGCCTGTACTCCTTGTCAGGCCTGGCCAGCGGCCGCCCCGCATCCGCTGTCTGTCCTCTCCCTCGGAGAGGGAGCCCTCATCCAGCATTTGTAGGGTGCTGGGTTCTAGTCCCAGCGCTGTGAAACAAACAGGAACCTGGCGCTGCAGCCGGCTGCTTGGTGAAAGGCTGTGAGGCTGGATTTATTTTCTTCTGTCAACCTTTTTCTTAATAACCATGATTTGCATTTTTAAAAAGATCAGAACTACAGGCCAGCCTGGTTTAATGTCAAGTTCCAGCAGGGCTACATAGTGACATACACACACACACACACACACACACACACACACACACACACACCCCCAAATAGCACAATAAACACTATCCATATATCCATACTCCACCAGGAAGATGGATAGATGTCTCCCACCCCTCCAACATGAACTCAGAGCCTCGGACGTGTCGGGCGAGCGAGGGCTCTCCACCTCCTGCTAACCCAGTCTCAGGCCAGGTGACAGGCTGCCTCAGGTCGGGACTGTAGCCGTGAACACAGCAGGCCTCCTTCGTATCTGGATAGCCATCAGCCTAGGGTGGGGCTGCTCCCTGGCTCAGAGTCTAGTCAGCTTCCTTGTTCCTCAGTCCTGGGAAACTTTTGGTCGCCTGAGAGGTTGACCCAGACCTCTGTCACCTGATATCAAAGGCAGTTGACCTTGATGAAGCTCTGGCCCATGGGGGTGGGGGTGGGGCCCCGACTCCCTGAGGAACTGGGCCAGACCAGGGATGGTGACCGCAAGGGTGCCATTTTCCCCACATTCTTTCATGTGTTCCACGGCTGAAGCAGGGTCCTTCGAAGGAGGAGGGGCTTGGGAGTCTCTGAGCCTCCCTGAGGACTGGGAGCTGTGGAGAGAGGGCAAGGTGAGGAGACAGCACAGCAGAGACACCCGTGTCCCCACCAGCGTGGTCCCCTGTCCTTTGTGGCCTCTCAGACTGTGGCCACCAGGCTGTGGCCGCAGATGCTCTGCTGTAAAGGACTGTCCTGCTTCGTATTGTCCTGTGGGAGCTCGGCGAGACAGCTCTGTGGGTGCCTGACCGGTCCCTCACCGAGGCCTGGGAGAGGCTCTTGGTGTTTGGGCTGCGGCAGGTCTTTGGGCGAGGCTGCTCCAGTCTCTGTTTAGCATATAAAGACACCTCCTCCAGTCTGAGAAATTTAAGACTTCTTTATTTTTTTTTCTCCTTGAGACAGGGTTTCTCTGTGTAGCCCTGGCTGTCCTGGAACTCACTCTGTAGACCAGGCTGGCCTCGAACTCAGAAATCCRCCTGCCTCTGCCTCCCAAGTGCTGGGATTAAAGCCGTGTGCCACCACGCCTGGCTTAAAAGACTTCTTGAGGGTATGTGGGGTGCCTCTAATGCAAGCACCTGGGAGGCGGATGCTGAAGAAGGGTCAGGAGTTCAAACTCCAGGCCAGCCAGAGCTCCAGAGTTGGCCTCAGAAGTCAACAACAAGGGTCTGTGTCCTGGGGAAGGGGGGGCGGGGCGGAGGCAGAGCTCATACCCAGAAAGTCTAGGGTCCTGCCATAGCAGACATCCCTTGAAATACTAATACAGTCCAGTGTTGGCCACAGCTGTGTATCCTGTCCCACGCACTAGTCCCCATCTCTGCGCCCTCCTGAGGTGCAGCCCGTTTGCCCAGCCCCCTGCAGTGGAGCTGGCCCAGGGGCATCTTGTAGAATGAAATATGGCGGAAGCCATGCTGTTTGGCCTCCAGAGTCAGGTCTCCACCCTTCCCCCACGCTTGCTTGTTCTCGGAGCCCTCTTTGTTGTGGTGAGGAAGCCACGAGGCAGGGCCACACAGAGCTGCCGCTCCGTGATCTCTGATGGCCTCCGCCCGCACTAGCAGCCAGCCATGTTTGTGAAACCCTCGAGGGCTCCAGCTCTGGCTCTCCCTGGCTTTCCTCTCCGGACTAACCCAAGAACCGTGAAGTCAGGGTTTGAGTCTTGAATAGGAAGCTAGGAGAGAGAGTTTCTGCTTCAGGTCAGAAACCACTGGGCTGTTGGCCAAGAAAGGACTATGATTACAGCAGTGGCCTCAGAGGCCTTATGCAAGCTAGAGAAACCAGAGGCAGGGAGGGAGGCTGAGCCCCTGTCCGTCCCCGCCTCGGTGAGGAGCCTCCGTAGGAAGTGAGGACAGAGGGGAGAGGAGGACACTGAGCCTAGGTGGGTGGCGCAGGCCTGCAATCCCAGACACCTGAGAGGCTGAGGCAGGAAAGCGCGGGAGCTAGAGCGAATTTAAGGCCACACGGGTCGGTCATCTTAATGCCCCCCACCCCGTCTCAAAAGGAAAAAGAGTGATGGCTGGGCTGTAGCTCCGTGGTAGATCCTACCTAGTGTGAGTGCTAGTTATCACGCTACGGCGGAAGCAGGGGAGGTCTGATCTACACGACCCATACTGTGGTTCACATTCACACCCCACACACAGGCACTCACACACACACGCACACACATACTCACGCGCACACACACTCACATGCGCACACACACTCACGCACACACATGTGCACACACACTCACGCAACGCACACACATACACCCACGCATGCACACACTCACGCACATACTCATGCACACACATACACACTCACGTACACACATACACGCGCATACACACTCACGCACACACATACACCCACGCACGCACACATACACACTCACGTACACACATGCACACACGCACGCACACACTCACGCACGCACACACTCACGCACGCACATACACACACACTCACTCGCACACACACTCACGCAACGCACACATATACATCCACTCATGCACACACTCACGCACACACATACATACACACTCATGCACACAATACACGCACGCATGTACATACACACTCACGCACACACACATACACACTCATGCGCACATGCACACTCACGCACACACATGCACGCACGCATGCACGCGCACATACACACAGACTACTACTACTACTACCACCTTCAAAAACCACACACACACACAAAGGGAAAAAAAACACAGGAAAAGAAAAATTTAAAAAATAAGGGAGACAGGCTAGAGAGTTGGCTCAGTGGTTAAGAGCACTTACTGTTGCAAAAGACCCGGGTTCGATTCCCAGCATCCACCTGGAGACTCACCACTCCCCTCAGGCACAGCACATGTGGTACACAGACACACAAAGGCAGAACACTCACTCATACACATAAAATAATAAAAATAAAAAATAAGGGAGATAAAAGTTTTCCTTTTCTTCCTGCCCAAGCTGTCGCCAGCGATCAAGGTTTCGGCCGAGTCTCACTTCTCCAGGGCTAGTCCTGTGGTGAGAAGAGCGCTCTTCCCCCAAGGCCCTGGTTTAGCTCCCACCGCCACAGCGGAGTCTGAACCCGGCTTGGCAGTCTTGCTGAGAATTGGATTTTGCTTCTCATGTTTGTTTTATGGTTTTATGTTTATGGGGTTTTATGGCGGTGGGCTGATTGTCAGCCCGTGCCCTGTATCTGAGCTGCCTCTTTGCCTTCCTTTGATGAGGACGAATCTCCGGCTTACTAGATGTGTTGCAATTTTTTTCATTGTGGCCTCTCCTTTTAAAACCACACACACAAAGACATGTGATTTTTTTTTTTTTTTT
>BDUI01053052.1:5031-16260 GCA_002335545.1 Apodemus speciosus | reverse complement strand
ATGGAAATTAATACCAGGCATCTACTTACACTCTGTGCGAGATTGCCATGGATACATCAGTTGTGCCTGTCTGGAGATTTGTAATATAGGCTACAATCTGTTCAGTGACTCACCTTTCAATGTTATGACTGAGTTCTAAACATAAAGACACCTCCTCCACCACAAATATAGCTGAGGAGACCTGACACAGGCAAGACAGAGGGTTGGCCTATCTTAAGTGAAGACCTCACGCTCACAGTTACCACCGTGAGGGCTGGGTTAAACTAGCCCTGTGCGTATCTGTCACAGGACTGACATTCTGAGTTGTTTCCTATCCCCAGTGRGTCTCCCCAYTCTATATTTCTAGACAAAGGTAATCACATCCAGAAAGYTTATCTGCTGTTCAATAGAGAACAGAGACAGGATTCTGCTTTGCAAATGGCGGAATGAATGGTCATGATCAGAATGGCTAACTGTCCCCAGGAAGACTAAGATGACTTTCTCTGGGTTTGTCCAGGGAAGTCCTTGGTGTCCTCAGGCCTTGTGGCTCCGACATGATGGAGGTGGGCTTCACTCCTCTCTGTCCTCTTTGCAGGGAAAATCAGGGTCCCCCTCCTCAGAACAACCAGCCAGAGCCATGTTCTTTGCATCCAGTTAARCAGATGACAGACACCATCCACGCCTCTCCCACAGCTGCTGAGAGTCCTCGATTCCCAAAAGCTTCTGCTGAACTCAGTCGTTAGCCACAGCCCATCCGCACAGAAGGGTGGTGCAGAATCAGGCTTCGGGGATTTATGAAATGGCTTTGACTTCCTTGTTTGTCTGTGCGAAAGAAAATCCTCCGCCTTGACCCAGAGGAAGCAGAGAAGAGTGAACTTCAGGCTATTTCTGAAGTGGTCACGTCACACACGCCCCTCCCCTGCCCCCAGAGGAAGGGAGTATACAATTTGAAGAGCCAGACCCCGACTTCCTGGAATAGAGCTGACCAGCTGATGAACCGAGTTTTGCCGACTGTAACTATTTTTCAATGACATCTTTTTTATTTGTTCTACTCCTTGACAGGCTTGTCAGATGGTGTGGAAAGAGCATTGTCTTGGTTTAGATTGCTATAACAGACATACAAGCAGCATGCCCAGCGGGCTACTGAGATGGCGGCCCATCATGCAAAAGCACTTGCCATGAAAACGTAAAGAATAATTTAGGTTGATCACTGGAACCTTTACAAAGGTGGAAGGACAGAACCAATTCCACAGAGTTGTCCTCTGACCTCCACAAGCACCTGGTGGCACAGCTGCACATACAAACTTATACAATAATAATAGAGTTTCCTGCCTAGAGAGCTGGTTCAGCAGTTAAGAGCAATTGCGGTCTTTCCGGAGGACCTGAGTTCAGCTCCCAGCACCCACCTCAGGCAGCTTACAACCACCCGTAACTCAGACTTCAGGGGAGTTTGAACCCCCTGGACTCCTTCAGGACTTGCACACACATGCAACCCCTGCCAACACACACACACACACACACACACACACAGACACAAACTTTAACAAAAATGGACATTTTAAAAAGTTTTCTTTTGCAAGATATTTGATCACACTGTGAACCCCAAGATTGTATTATTTGCTAGGACAAAAACAAAAACAACAACAACAAAAAACCCTTTCTACTATGGTGTGACTCAGGCCCTAATACACACCTTTAATCCCAAACATTGAAAGCAAAAAAAGTTAATTTGTAGACGGAAGCACCCAGGTTTGAAAGTGACTTCTACTTAAGGGGCAGACAAAGTGACGAATCAGAGAGAGATCTGACAGAATGAATTAGAGATGGGATACTCCCAACTCTCCTAAAGAAAGAGAGGAAAGGAAAGCTACTTCAGAAAGCAGTTCAGAGAGAGAAAGAGGCACTTTTCCTGGGAGAGTTTTACAGAGACAGATTGCAGAGAGAACAAGCTAGACACAGGCAAAGACAGAACAGCCAGAGATTGAGAAMGTGTTAGAAGATCACAACAGATTGCCAGAGTTAGTTTGAAGCCAAACAGAACAATGAGTCAGAATCYGAGAGAGACTGGGTTAGCAGGCAGAGGCAGTCAGCAGCCTGGAAGATGGCAATACATCAGGAGAGTAAAAGTTACATTTCCAGTTTTCAATTTATCGGATCTGGAAGCCATAAGCCACACATTTCTACAGCTGGTCTCTGGAAGTCTGAGATTAGAGGCTCCTGGCAGGGCTCTGGTGAGGAAACTCTTCCAGGCTACATGTTATTTATGTCCCATTATGTGCTAATATGGTAGACACTCAATCGTGTCATTTTACAATGGCTTGGAAGCTCTTTGTAAGGAGGGCTCCAGCCTCACAGCCTAACCACCTCCAGTCACCCTCTAGAACCCTTTAATAGTTAGGTTCTTACTTCACGATTTTCTGCACGGACCCCAGCTTTCAGCYCACTTCATAAAGGAGCAAACCAAGGCTCTGTTGTGTTAGAGTTAACTCATACGAGAKTGATTCCCAATGTCGGGYYCCGCCCATCACTTCTGTGTGCTTCTGGGATGTCTCCTCCCATTACCTCTGTACCAGACCCACTCTGCTGTCCATGTCACAGAGAATCCCTAGCCCAGAGAAAAAGAACTCGGTTYCTACGACCTCTGCTGATGACTGGTTGTGTGGTCTCGGATACATCCTTTGCTCTACTGAGCCTCAGTTTCTTTGTTTGGTAGTGATGAATTAGTCCTTGTCTTTCTATCTCTGTCAGATCATGCAGGGATCAAGTAAGTTGTCTTATATAAAAAAGGCTTTGACTTGGGAGGCAGAGACAGAAAACTCATCATGAGTTCAAGACTAGTCTGGCCCAGATAGCAAGTCCCTAGTCAAAGCTGCAGAGTGTGATACTAGTTGGAATGATAGGTAGGTAGGAGGTAGGTAGGTAGGTAGGTAGGTAGATGATAGATAGATAGATAGATAGATAGATAGATAGATAGATAGATAGATAGATAGATGGGTAGATAGATACATAGATAGATAGATACATATATACATACATACATACATACATACATACATACATACATACATAGATGTCTTTAGAAAACAAGTCCTTTGAAACTAGCCATGAGGGAAAGAACATCTTGACTTTGTAGATAAAGCTCCTTCTTCCACAGCACAAGAAATAGGACAAGGAGACAACAAGCAGTCCCTCAGCTCTTTATCCTCCAACTTCTGGCCATGGCTGGGAGCCACAGAGTCTTCCAGACCTCTCCATGGTGACAGGGAACACAGCTGCTTCTCATTTACTACCTGGTCTAAGCCAGTCAGCCCACCGGAGTCTTGTCAGGGTTCTCTGGGCCATCGCTTCTAAGCAAGTCCCTSTCCCTCTTTCTCTAGGAGTGGGAAAGTCAGAGAGAGGCGTGGATGTTCAGAAGCCCTTCTGGGAGACAGGCATCACTGTTGTGATAGGCCGTGGTGCTTACRGCTACTTTTCCCACCCTCACCCCTACCCCAACCCCTGCAAGAAGGTTATCCATCCCTATTCCAAACCCTGGGGACTTGGGAAGCCTCCTGGAGGAGGCACTGGCTTTGCCCAATCAGCTGGCACAGTACTGTGTGGTTGGCTTTGGCCAATGCTGCTGGAACACATGCACATATAGAAAGAAGCAATATTGTTCTCATCTCTGCCACCACTCTGCTCTTTCTCCTCCTTAAGGGCTGGCCTTCAGCTTGACTCCCAGATTGGACATAGGGGTATGACTTCAAGGGAGAGCCCAATGTGTACCTGGAGTGAGAAATATAGTGCTACATTTATTGGGGTGCATTTGTTACTGCAGCCTTACCTAGCACATGCTGACTGATGATGCTCCGTCCAGTTCCTCCAGTCTCTGAGCTGAGCCTCAACCACTTGCTTGTAGCCCAGGATCTGAAATTCCTGCTCTGCATCTACTTCCTGGGGGGAGGCCTCTCCCCCCCCCCCGCCACCCCTCCCCCCCACGGTTCCTCCCGGGCATCAGATGCACAGTATGGGAACTCCACCTTGGGCTCCTGAGCAGTATGGCCCTCTCTCGGCAACTGCTCACCCTCTGTCCTCCACTGCCTTGTGATGGGGTCCCACAGGCATGGAAGGAGCGACCTCAAGGGGCATTCCTTCTTCCAACTCCCCTGAGGTATAAAGCAAGTCCTCTCAGCTAAATCGGCACCTCTCCTCGCAACAAGGTCTGGGCCTGTGGGGAAAGAGGCCAGTTCCTCTCCAGGCAGACTTCCCTGCAGCCCTAGCCTCTAACTGCCTCTGACTGCCGGCATGCTGTTGCCTGAGGACCCCCGTGGGGCATGGGACGCTCTACTCTCTTCCAGCTCTCATCCCGTTTCTCTGTGCACAAGGCGTAGATTTTTCACACCTTCGTCTCACAAGCGAGTTGTGAGCATCAGTTTGGCATCCAGAACACTGCCTTCCCTCTCCTCAGCAGGAATTGTGAAGGCCCATCCTCCAGACTGCAAGACACCATGATTAAGGAATGGTATTGAAAAAAAATCCATTCAAATGGTTATGATGGTAAATTCGTCAATCAAAAGTCTTTAACTTTTAAATTTTTTAATGAAAAGTGCTTTTCAAAAAAAAAAATCAGTTCAAAGCCAGAGATGGTGGCACACATCTGTGATTCTGGTGCTTGAAAGGCTGAGGCAGGAGAATTACAAGTTCCAGGCTAATCTGGGCTACACAGTGAGACCGTTTCAAAAGAAAGATTGAAAGGGTAAGGGTAAGAAGGAGGAGGAGTGGAGGAGAAGGGAGGAGGAGGAAGAGGAGGAGGAGAGGGAGGAGGAGACATAATCATTTCAGATTTTCCGGTTCATTCCTCTTACACCGCTGGTGCAGGAGAGACGTGAAGTGGGCGAGGGCTCCAATCAGAGCATCGCTGACTCGCCCCATGTCCTCCTGAAATGAAGTTCTTAAGCTCGACAATCTTCAAGCCAAGCTTCTGCTCTCACCGAAGGAAGACCTCGGGCAGACAGCTTCCTCCCGTGTCTCTTTGTTCCCCACTCACAGCCTAGATCCTCCGCAAACGGAAACAACACTTGGTCATCCTTGGCTTCCCATCTTCCTCTACCCCAAGCCTCTCCAGTTCTGATCCAGATCAGCAAGAGGAAAATGCAGTAACGCTAGTAACAGCATAGGCCTTGGGATGAGTTTGGACTCATTCCAGTGAAAAGGACTACCCCTGTGTCCCTAGCCCTGTGTCCCCAGCCCTGTGTCCCCAGCCCTGTGTCCCTAGCCCTGTGTCCCTAGCCCTGTGTCCCTACCCCTGTGTCCCTAGCCCTGTGTCCCTAGCCCTGTGTCCCTAGCCCTGTGTCCCAAGCCCTGTGTCCCTACCCCTGTGTCCCTACCCCTGTGTCCCCAGCAGCCCTCTGTCCCTACCCCTGTGTCCCTACCCCTGTGTCCCTACCCCTGTGTCCCTAGCCCTGTGTCCCCAGCCCTGTGTCCCTAGCCCTGTGTTCCTAGCCCTGTGCTTCTTTTGGTGTTGTGTTTGGGGTGATGGGGGAAGTCTAGGGTTTTATTTATAATTAGTCTGAGGCTGGCAAGCTGAGCGTGCAGAGGTTAGAGGACTGGAGTCAGGCCCCTGGGGCATGCTCAGAAAGTATGTCTGTCCTCTGAACTATCTCACTGGCCCTATTTAACACATGTCCTCATGTATCCCAGGCTGGCCTTGAACTCCCTGTGCAGCCCTTGAATTTCCGACCCTCTGAGCCACACCTCCTGTGTGATGGACTTACAGCTGTGTATTAGCATGCTCAGTTTTATGGAGTATTGGGGACTGAACTCAGGGATCACCTAGGCAAGCAGTCTCCCAGCGAGCTACATCCCCAGCCCTTAAATCACTATTGTTTTGTTTTGAGACAGGGTTTCACCACGAGTAACTTCTAGTAGTGAATTCTAGTGAGCTAGAATTCTCTATGTAGACCAGGCTGGCCTTGAACGGACAGAGATCAACCTGCCTCTGCCTTCCAAGTGCTGGGATTGAAGGCGTGTGCCACCACTCCCAGAGAAATCACTGTTTTAGTTCTGTATTCTCAATTTATATCTCATAAGCATACATAATTACTCAAAATCTTACCTATGAATTAACTCCTAAGAGTCCGGAAGTGCCAGAGCCAGGACCTCTTTGGTCCTGGGAGTGTGAATGACCTGTTCTAGCCGTTATCGGTAGCCATGACGGCGGGCTGATCACTGCGTGATGGTTTCCAGGAGCTCCTCATATGCACACGATATCTTACGTGACTTGTAGATAACCTGCTCAAACTGGCTACTGCTGTTGCCCCATCGTACACGTGATGGGAAGAAGCCCAGAGAATACCCAAAGATGTGATGAGAATTTGGACTTTATTAAATGAGGGGTTCTGTTTTGTTTTACTTCTAATGTATCACTGACCATCAAACTTTGGTTCATTTAATTTCTAATTAAAGCATGAATTTCAATGAATTCCCAATTTGAGACAAGGTTTCAAGGTGGCCTATAGAATAGAATGCAAGATATCCTATAATTCAAATTTTTCTAGAAGTCACGCTTAAAAAGTAAAAAGAAACTGGTGGAATCAATTCAAACAACAAGTGTACCTAACTCGAGCTATAATTTCCACACGAAATGGTGGTGAACACTAAAAGATTTCATATTGTTCTTGCCTTGTTTTGTCCCATTTTCAAGAGTCACTGTAGGCTGGTGTGGTGCTCTCTCCAGCAAGTCCAGCATCTAGGAGGCCGAAATAGGGCGGGCCTAGGTCTGAGGCAAGCGACCTGGTTAGAAACAAGAAAGAGAAAGAACACAGAATGAGAAAGGAGAGTAAGGGAGGAGAGGAGAGAGGGAGGGGAAGGAAAAACAGAGATGCAGTTCAAAGCAGGCACAGAGAAAGCCGGGCAGCGTTGAGAGCCTCCACCTCTCCCGGCACCGACAGTGGTCACTTAGAATCAGCCAAAACCACTGACCAGGGATAGGAAAGTCCATAGAATTTATACACTCTGGTTTTTATCAGCGAGCAACCCCCCTCCCCAAAGGATCTGCGAACAGAAAGGGGCTTGAGATGGGAAGTCCAGCAGACAGGGCACTGTGGCGTAACGGACCACCCTAGAGCTGGCGTTAGGAGTCACTAATTCAGACAGTCATTTAATGGCCGATTCTCCACTTCTGGACCCTGTCCAGTCAGTTTGCAATTTAGACCAGGACCACCGTGCCAATCAGGTATAAACCTAGAACTGTGTTTGAAAGCTGAGGTGCCCCTGTCGCTAGCCCTCGCGAAGACCCCAGGGGAGACCTCCCGTCTCTGCCTCGTTTGTTTAATGATGAGCACGAATCTTGGCACATCTCTCCCGGGACTATCTGTATTTCAGGCGATCGAAATGCACGCCTGACAAGAGATCTCTGTATTGAAAGCTCAGCTCTGCTGGCTGAAAATGAAATCCCAACTCTTTTGAAATCTAAGATTTGGCAACTACCTTATTATTTTATTTTATTTTATTTTCACTATCTTTTTGCTCTGGGAATGGAAGCCTGGGGCGTTGTAGGTGCTAAGCAAGAGCGACGCCCCTGAGCTGCATTCCCTAGCCCACTTCCGGTTTCTGTGTTTGGGGGTGGGGTGGGGGGGCTCACCAAGCTGCTCAGGCTGGCCCTGAACTCACTGTGTAGCCCAAGCAGGTCTTGAACTTGCGATCTTCCAGCCTCAGCACCTCACCCCACCCCACAAGTAGCTGAGAGATTTTATATCACCAAGCCAGTTTCATTTCTACACATTCTTGCAAAACAACAAACCCAGAACTGTCTGTCTCTGGGCCAGCGACCACCACCAACCCCAGTTTGAGAAAGAACGCCCAGTGTGTAATCAGAGCATCGCGAAGCAGTGCTGACATCTGGTGGCAGCCTCAATCCAAGCGCGCTCCCCAGGAGGACAGGATCTGCTTCCAGGAAGATGGCTTTCAAAATGCGCTCTCTGACCCACGGAGCTTGTTAAAAATGCACATTGCTATAGAACCCTAGTCTCCGTGACAGACACCAAACATCCACACGTAACTGAATGTCCCAAGTGATCTTCATGCACAGTAAACTAGAGAATCACCAGTCTAAGGGACGTGCCTAATTGATGGAAGCTGAGAAAATTCAGAGGCAGCAAGTGTTGGAAGACTCATTTTCCCTGATACTGAACAGAGAGAAGATCGTCGCTATTCTCTGAGTCTGACGGACTTCATGAAGTTGTTTTATCTAGAAACAACACCCTGTGCATAGTACACAAAGCTAAAGGGAACCTAAATCTCATCTCTCTCTATCTCTCTGTCCATGTCTTTCTCTCTCTTTATCTCTCTGTGTATCTGTCTCTGTCTCTCTCTGTCTGTCTCTCTCTGTTGAAACCCTGAAACCCTGTCATCGGGTACCTTGTCACCCTAGCCCAGGTCTGTCCCCTCCACATCTGGATCCAGCCATCTGAACTGCTTCAAAGTCCTCTCATTTCACCTCCATTCCTCAAAGCTCACGCATTCCCCACCGGTCACAGTAACAGCTCATCCCGTGGCCCCTCTCGGAGGCCTCTCTGGGGAGCCTTTTAGGCTGAACTGGGGACTCCCCCTTTTTTAACCCAAAAAATTCGCTATGTGCAACCACATTGCCTGAGACACACACACATCCTGCCCCCACACACAACTGTAAACTCTTCACAGGCAGAGCTGTGTCTCCAAGATTCCCCAACTTGGCGAAACCTCTACCGCGTAGCCAGCAGCCTTCGCTCAGCATTTGCAGAGTATGTGTTTGCAAAAACAACAAGAAATCTGTCTGATTTTTTTCAATGATAAAGTAAGCCTGGGAGGGTGCGGGGAAAGGGCAGGAGCAGAGCAACCTGGGAATGTCCTCACCACCTCCCAGGAAAGGAGCGATTTCCCCGGAGGACAGAGGCCTGTCACATCTTGCCCAGCTAATCTGACAGAAGCCAGCTGCAGTGGTTGTTCTGCCCTGGGGAAGGCGTGCTGAGGCTGGGAACCACTTGCCACTGTTTGCCCCTGGGGACAAGGGCACATGGGGAGGGTAATTGCCTTGCCTCCCAAATTTATTTATTAATTCTTAGCTGCGGCATTTGATGTGGTTTCCAGGAGGCACGAGTTGAAATCTGTTCACTGCCTTTACCACCTCTCCCCAACCCCGTGTAGCAATGGCCCCTAGGGAGCCGGGTAAACCTCAGAGCCAGCTCACCAGTGAGACTCCGGGCAGGCTGGCAGGGTGTCGACATGGCGCCCATCACACAGAAGGGGGGAGCTCCTGTGAAGGGCTCAGTCCCCGAGGCTGCACTGGGAAGAGTGAATAGAGACTTGGATCTCCACGGGATGTGAATAGAGACCTGCTCTCCCTCCGGAGGCCTGGATCTCCACGGGATGTGAATAGAGACCTGCTCTCCCTCCGGAGGCCTGGATCTCCACGGGATGTGGAACTGTAGTTCCGACTGTATTGGGTTCTTATATCTACCGTCCTCCTCGTCCACAATCCCTTCCACCCCTCAACACTGGTAGAAGAAAGAAACTTAGAGGGGAAAGGGGCATAGACCTCTTTAACTACTTCGCAATGACTAGGGACATTGAGATTTTGGGGGCAAGTCCAGTCTTCACTCTCAAGATATCTCCAACCAGCAATCCAGCAAAACAGCAAAATAGCAAAATAGCAAAAGAAGCATGTGGGGTGGGGTGGGGGGGGCAGCAGCCGCCGCCGCTGCTGCCGTCGCCGCCGCCGCCGCCGCCGCCGCCACGGGCTCTCTGGGCTCCCGCATTATTATACCTTCCCAAGAGTCTCCACAATTCCAAACTTAAACTCTCTTTCAGCTGGTAGAATCATGCCCTGCCAGAGCATGAGACAAATCCCAGTCAGCTGCTGTGGAYGATCTGAAGCAGCCCCACACCCCACACCCCAAACCTGGGATCAAAGCAGAAACATATTCATATAACTGGGATTTTGAAAAAACAAAATTCTCGCTGCAGGGACGTCTCTGAGTTGAAGCCCTCAGCCATGGGAAGGAGGAGTCRGGGACTAGGTAGGAAGCCCCAGTGAACCAGAAATGATGGAGCAGGTGTGCTATCCCAGCACTGGGAGGCAGAAGCAGGAGGACCAGGAGTTCAGTCATTCGTAACTACATAACATAGGGTCAGCCTGGGCTACAGGAGGCCCCACGTTAAGCTGAGAATGTGCTTGCTCCTGYGCACGCGCTCACGCATGCATGCAGGCATGCACGCACGAAGAAGGGAACCGAGGCCGTGACTCCATTGGCAGAGGGATTTCTAGCATCCAGTGAACCCTGGCTCAGTCGCCAGCAGTCAACTGAGCACACTGAGCACACTGGGCTATATGAGGCTTTGTCGTGGTGGCAGTCAGGTTAGGAAGGCATTGCTAGAAGTGAGGGGTACTGGCTTACCTGTTTGAATGTCTTACCTGGTCACAGGCATCATAGGTCATTCTATGTGAACAACAAGAGCCTTGGTGTCCCAATGCCAGKCTGGTGCCACTGCTTTGTCCCTTCCTTCAGTAGCTGCACATTTCTGCCTGGTTCCTACGGTTGATATAAATGGGTTTRTAATCAGGGAAACAAAACACAGAGAGGGTGGAAGGCTGTGGCCTAGACACGGGGTGCAGAGGCAGGCTTGCATCCTCCTGGAGTCACACAGCCGTGACCACGCGTGAAAATCATGGCAGTGATGGCGCCTGCACAGCGCGCTCTGTGCACATCGTTGACCGTGGGAGGTGAGGATGCTGCTCCTCAGCTTTCCCATTTTCCTATCCCTTCTCTCAGAGCCTCCTTTCAGAAACTAAAATTCCTCACTTTCCTCTGGGAACTTTCTCCCCCTCCGCCCAGTTCTGTAACCTGGTTCTCTTTCTCCGTCTAATGCACTCAGCCCGCACCAGGACATGCCTTCAGCTCCACTGACCCTGGAATGGAGTCCAGAAAGCCTTGCTTTTCCTTGTCACCCCTACAGAAGATTCATAAGCACACACAAACACTCATGTACACACACACAGACACACACACACACACACACACAGAGAGAGAGAGAGAGAGAGAGAGAGAGAGAGAGAGAGAGAGAGAGAGAGAGAGAGACCAGACTTTGTGAGCTCCTCTTAGAAAAGTTTTATCTACTTCCGTTCCCACGTGTCTGTTCACAGCTCCCCCAGGGCCTAACCAAGCACTCCTTTCTCTGTTACCTCTGTTGTGGCCTCGGACCTATGCTGGGGGAGCCAGCAAGGCCCTTGTCTCA
>BDUI01053006.1:6690-16695 GCA_002335545.1 Apodemus speciosus | reverse complement strand
ATTCACCCCTTCCCACTTCCCTGTTCTGGTATTACCCTGCACTGATGCATTGGGCCTTTCCAGAACCTGGGTCCACTTTTTCTTTCTTGTTGGACAGCATTTGATAAGTTGATTGTGAATAATACTCTCTCTCTCTCTCTCTCTCTCTCTCTCTCTCTCTCTCTCTCTCTCTCATTTCTATCTAATATCACTTGTGTTACTAGTCCCTTTGTAGGATACACACTACTAAAAATATAAAATTCCACTATTTCCCAACCTAGTCCCTAATGGGAGCATTATAAGGTTAGCTAAATTAGCTTTTATGGATTGGCTTGAGTCCCTGAACTAGTTGTACATGAGCAGGTCTTATCCAGAAGAATTTTTCCACGTTTTTTTTTTTTTAAATAAATCTTTGCAATGTTATCACGTTCAGCAGCACAATACTGAAAATAGCAATATGCTATAGAAGGGTTCTTGTCAGAATAGAATAAAACACTGGCATGTAACAATCAAATCTTATTAGGTTCTTCTGTGGAAGTATCAAAAAAAATCAAACCAAGATAAGAAAGACTAATGAAAAGACAGAAACACATTTCACAATTTGTGATGAATGGCAGGGCTGAAACACATATCACAATTCATGTGCCTTTGGATTTTCAGAAGTCCATATGACCTGGCATGCGAGATGCAGATATTTCATTTTTTTCTTTAATATTGTCAAACAAGAAAAAAGGAACAGATGATGACTGTGGTTTGGACTACTTCAACACCAACACAGAACACTAAATATTGTAATTCGTTACAGAGTAAGAAATATCTCAAATTTGCTTTAAAAAGTCACCAAAAACAGGTTGTATTTATTTATTTCCCAGAGGACTTAAGTATAGCCCTGAACTCAAGAATTTCATTCCAGAGACTCAGACTTTTTAAAGTGAGACACAGAGTCAAAATATAAACTGGAAAGTGATGGGGTAATTCATTGGTAGTTGAGTTTTGACCAGAACAAGTTAGTTGGTTCAGGGTATCTAAAATTACCTGAGTCTGCATCTGAGGCCTGTTTTATTTATATCTGCATATTGCAGAATATTTTAAGGGTATTACATTGTGGAAAGCTCTAGTACTGAGCTCTAGCTAAAATTTTTAAGGAATGAAGTTTTCTCACATATGTGATACATTGAGATTATTCCATACCATTTGGGGGGGAAGCAGGCAAGAAAGGATAATAGGTATAGGGGGAAGGAGAGGAGGTGCCAAGAGTTGGACAGGAGAGGGAAAGGGGTATAAAAGCCATGAAGCTTCAAATTAGAAACAAATCAGAAGTTGCATTTTGAAGGGCAAATCCTAGACTTTGTGAAAAATTCTATTCAGCACACTGTATAACTTTCTTTCCATTGCAAATAAGAGCTTGAATTTCATTTGAAAATAAGCTCTTTCTCAACTCCTTCTCCATCACTAAAGATTACTTTCAGAGATCAGCAGGCTATTTTAAAGCAAACTTTATATTATTTGCTACAAACTATAGGCTAATTCAGTTCAGATTCATTTTCATATCCTTTTGAGGCAACAAATAGATAAATTCATGGGTTCTTCCACTTTATTGTCCTAGTATACAGAAAATACATCAGATAACATTTAAAAAACATTAATATGAAAAAGCTCCTTTTTTTAAAATTGAAGGGATGACTTGTGCCATTTGGTAAGGAAAGTTCAAATAGGCACCAGATAGTAAATATTAAGAGGCTGAACTATGCAGTATTTCAATGTAAAAGCCTTGGTTTTTTTTTTTTTTGGAACTTTGACACATTTTTTCATTAATATGACAATAGTAACAACAATGTGTGTGTGTGTGTGTGTGTGTGTGTTTGTATTTATAGTAACAAATATAAATGCATTGGTTATTCACAAAAGTATACTATTAATGCTTCACAACTGTGCTCTGAAATAGAACATGGGAGAAAATACTGTAAATAAACTTGTAGGGCAAGCAGGCAGTGGTGGCACATGCCTTTAATCCCAACACTTGGGAGGCAGAGGCAGGTGGATTTCTGAGTTCGAGGCCAGCCTGGTCTACAGAGTGAGTTCCAGGACAGCCCAGGCTACAGAGAAATCCTGTCTTGAAAAACTGAGGGGAAAAAAAACAAACTTGTAGTGCAAAATACAGCTAGATTGTGATCTGCAGCCATCTGCGAACAATGAGGAGTCATTTCCTGGAGAGTCAGTCAGAGAATATGATGCCAATCACCTAAGAAGTTGATGTCACTCACCTATGAAGGTGATGTTGCTCACCTAAACTCTTAGTGATGGTGTAACTTTGTTTCAGTTGATCAAGAAATTAGTGCAAAGCAACCAGTCTAGAATAAGCACTTGAGGTGCTTGCTAAGACAAGTATACCCTAGAAGCAGTCATTAAAAGTCTCCCAACAAAAATAAGCACAGGACCAGATGGGTTTAATGAAGAATTCTATCAGACCTTCAAAGAAGACCTAATATCAATACTCTTCAAACTATTCCACAAAATAGAAACAGAAGGAACACTACCCAATTTATTCTATGAAGCCACAATTATGCTCATACCTAAAGCACACAAAGACCCAAGAAAGAAAGAGAACTTCAGACCTTGATGATTCATGAATCTAACAATTCAGATAATTTTCTAAAAGTGGCCAACATATCCAAAACAAGTTCTGTATTATAGGGAAGCATTTTTTTTCTTTCACTGAAAAAAATCACAGCAGGTTATATGAGGAGTTTACAGCGAGAGTCAGTGTCTGAGGATTTTGATTTCTGCAGGATGTTGGCTCCATGAGATAATTCCAGAGGAGTAATGAAACTACAGAAATAGAAAACAACAACAACAACAACAACATCAACAACAACAGAGTGAATGGCTTAAGGAAGCAAGCATACACTAGGAGCCTGAATTCTCTTAAAAGGATGTGTAACTAGTGTCAATGTCAGTGAAATCACAATAACAAAGGTATTAAGGAAAACCCTTGATTAGAGTCTTGATTGCTTCTTCAGGTTCTATGAGTCTCAGGTACAGAGAGAAAAGCAAGCCAGAATGTGTCATAGGAAGTTTATTTTATTTACTTTATTCATATAATGTGAGACTTATACTGTATTTATTTCTTAAGGGAAATTTAGGTGTTTTCCAAATATATTTTTAAGCTCTCCCAACAAATTACAAAGAAATGTTACAGAAAATGTTGCAGTCTCTAAAAGATTTCTATAAGAAGTGAGGAATACAGTACATTTCAAAGAAATGATATATATTTCTACATCAACAAGCAACAACAAGTATCTGGTAATGCTTTTAAAAAGAGAAGAAAAGAAACAAAATGTATTCCTTCCAGGCCACAAGCAAATAATATTTTCTATCAAGTATTACTCTCTACAGACACTAAAGAAGAAAATAACTTACCTACAGATAATGACTTGAATGAGCAGACTATGTGGTTAGACTAAAAAAACCTGAATTAGATTTATAATATTGGTAATAATACAACGAGTACTTTGGTCCCACATTTGTGCTTATGGTGATATGGAGGTGATGGGGTTGGGGATGGAAATAGCATGATGTTCCTTTTTTTCCATTATAAGACACGAAAAAATGAGGGCGCCCCAGCACCCCATGCCTTAGAAGGCAACACCCAGATCACTCGCGAGAAACGGTCTTGATGCAACACCAAGAGGATTTTTATTCCAGAGGCTCTGGGGTTCACAGTCCTACGCCACGCAGGGGTAGAGGACTGTGAACCATGAACACAGAATTGGGACAGCTTTTATAGGTTTACAACAAAACCCGCGTATCACAAACCAATCATTCCTTAGCATTGAGAGCCGTGAGCAGTGCGAGCCAATTGATTTGTACCACTCCATAGATTCTAAGCCAATCAATTTAAATTATCCAAGTCCGTGCTCCAAGGACCAATCAGTTTCCTATAGATGCCAGATAGTAACTAGTTATCTCATTTCCCCTTACAGGGCCAGGGTCACTTACACATTTCCTATTACAGGGCCAGGATCACATATTCAAGGCCCCTTTCCTAGTTCCTAACAAAGAGCGGGCTAAACTTCGGACTTTTTGGGGTCATTTAAGAGTTAGGCACGGGGGATTTTTAGGCTGTGATTCTCATCCTTTCACCATTATCATTAGTTTGAGAATGAATTTTCTGGACATAATAAAAACTAATAATGTACACTTAAACAGTTTATTTTTAGTAGTCATTTGTTGAAACCTGCAAAATATTTGCTACTAGCATAGAATTGAGGAAATAAAATTTATGCAAGTAGTTTTCTACAAAATTCTCAGTTCCTATAATATTAGAACAATAAGAAGTGAAAAATCAGGTTTTCGGCATTGTAAAAAATATAGTGAACAAAGATCACTCAAATTTTTAAAGTAACATTTATTGAACAGTTTAAGTATAATACATGATCTCCAATGAATTAGAAGAAATACTGTTAGGGTAAATAAACAGCATAGATTCTGTTATATGAATAGTAAAATGCTATTAAAATGTAGTTTTATTTTGTATTCCTGCTATTGCCATCTGAAATATTTTCATATTATTTCCACAACCATTATTTTTAAAGTAAATTAAAATAGCATTTATATTATATGGGTGTGTAGCAGCATACTATTTTGATATATAAATAGTGGGTTTTCAAAAACATCAGAAATCCATAGAATGTGACATTTAATGTTATTTATTCACTCGTTGAGATAAATCTGCTCCTAACAGCTCCCTATTTGTGGATACAAAGAAGCAGCTGAGCAACTATACCTCCATGTGAGGGGCCACTGTGCCAAAATTGCCTATCTCTCCTGAAGATCTGTACAGTCCTTGAGAGAAAAGAAGTTACAGGTTAGTACAACTTAGTTCTACTGAGACAGAATAAGCTAGTCCTTAATAATTCCTGTTTTTTAAGGTCTGTCTGATTATCCTGGGCCAGAAGGCTGAAAAATGATGCTCCAAATTCCTGACTTACTGGGTCTATATAGGTATGCAGCTGTATCTGCAATTTTTCTCAATTCTGGAAGCTGTGTTAGGCTTCCTATATTTACAGATAATGGTCATTCTCAGATTTCTGACAGTGTTGAAAGACTACTTATAGTCACATAGGCAACCTAGGCTATGCAACATTGAGAAAATATATTTAAGATGATAGTTTTCAGATAGTATACAAGATAAATCAGTACATGACATATGGATTTGTAAGTCTTTTAAGTTAGGAAAAATGACAGTGTCCTATTTATTTGACAAAAATAATGCACTGTGTGTTAAATCTATCCTGTACTTTATAAATTACAAAATGGTAATAGTTTTGCTCAATTTATATCTGAGAGAAAATAGTCTTTTAAGTGGACCTAAAAGGGGAAGTTTTGTGGATAGCTCTGATGTTGCTTCTATTTTGATGCTAATTCCACTGTCCTGGGAGGGACTGTGAATGAGGAATGAGTCATATACTCAGGTGACTTCTTGTGACCTTCCCATAATGAATAAAGGAACCCATCACTGGGCAAGTAGGGGGCGGTTCTGGGTTAACCAGAGAAAGGGAGAAGGAAGGAGAGAGATGGCTTTTGGATGAGGATAGTGACAGGACAAGATGTAGCTACCAGTGTCTCCAGGTTTAGACGACAAATCCACCAGGATTCACCACCACTGGAGGGTTTATATTTAATATGGCTTATGAAATTAGGATTCTAGTTGGTGCACCCAGCAATTGAGTTACCATTGATACTGAACTAAGTTTGTGTGGTGTTTTCCTTCATGCAGTTCAAATGGGTTCCAGAGAGAAAAGTACTGCAGCAAATTGTGGGTTTGCAAGAAGTGCACCACAAAAGGCCATGGGAATTTTGAAGCATGGGGCTGGCATGGTAGAGACCTGCCCATGGGAATTTAATGAGCTGAATGGAGAGATTTTGGAACTCTGAATCAGGGACTCTCCACATTATGAGAACAGGCCAGCCATTGCCTGCCAGTGCCTGGCCATCCAGCCTGCTAGTGCCTTGCCAGCAATAGTGTGGATTCTTTTGAAATATTTCCCACAACAAGTATAAATTATGTAATCATTAATATCTGTACCTAGCATGTCTAACTCCTTGTCATTATTCTTCATGACTTACAGCTCCTCTTTTCTAGTTCTTAAAATAATCTTAAAATTAAATAATTTAATTTGAAGTCACTATTACTGGGCTGTAGAACATCGTAACTAAATGTTTCAACCAATAGTTTGCTGCTCATTTTCCAATTGTTTTTATCCTACCTGCCACTATTTTTGCTAACTTCTCATGATGACTACTCTGTGTTACACAGAATACTAATAATAAAATTATTATTATAATAATAAAATTATTATAATAATAATTTTTAGATTTATTTTTATTATTTATTGTTAGCTCTTTGACTCCATGTGTATGTATGAGAGATGTGTGTGCAGTGTCCATAGAGGCAGGAAGAAGACATAAGATCCTCCAGGCAATAGGGTTACCAGTGTTGTGAGCAGCCATATAGGTGCTGGCATCTGAACCAGGGTTCAGTAAGTGTGGTAACAGTATGTGGTCTTAACCCTGAGACATCTCTCCATCCTCAAGAGAAGGAACATTCTTTTACATATAAACAGAGACCAAAGGGTTAATGCTTCAATCCCACATTGAAGGGGCAACAAAATAATCATAGGAGGCAGAGGGAGGAAAAGACCTGTGTGGGAGATGTCCTTTATTTTTATCTTGTAGATTTACTACCTTGTCTTTTTTATGACTAGACCTTTGAGACTGTAATGGATTCATTCATTCATCTGAAGAAGTGACTGGATTTAGTTTTTTCCTTGGGATTTAAATTACTTCCTATTTGAATAAGACAGCATAACACTTATATTCATATTAAAGGAAAATATGAGCTCACTTTCTACAAAATACCAGAACTACTATTCATATATAGAGAATTGCTCTTTTTAATCTACTCTTTAGATCTTCGTGAGCCATACAACAAAGTAACAGATAGTATTGGACAAAGTTTGTGACCTATATTCTTGGCAGTAAAGTAGTTTACACAAGGTTTCTAGTATTTTAATATTATAATTTGCTTGCATCTAGGACATCCATGCATCAAGTAAAAATCAGATTTATCTGCAACATATCAAATCAAAACCACTCTGGACATCTTGCTGTTAAAGAGTAAAATTGTTGGAAAACAATCCAAATATGGACTAGTGTGGGATTTCTGAGTGCTTTTGAGAACATTCCTAAAACATCAAGAAAAAGAAAAAAAAAATCCTTGACCTCGGTTTCTTCAAAACATGGAATTGTTCTTAATGGGGATTTCTGTGCTCCTCCCAGGTATGGATGAGTTTCCATCAGATAATTTACTACAAATGGCTATTCTTATTTATATACAGGTCCATATGAAAAAATATTTTGCCACCTGCAACTTGTCTACCAAATGCAGCTTGCCATTCACATTTGACTTGTCAGCCTGATGAAGTTTAACATCAGGATTGTACCCTTTACTCATATGACTCCTCTTAACCCTCCAACCGTAAATTATCTGAAGCCGTGAATAAAATTAGCTAATGCATATGATTTTACCCTGCCTCATTTATTGCTTCCTGCCACTCATAGAGGTCCCACTGATTGTAAGGCAGTAAACAAGGTGCTGTGGATGTTTTCAAAGGAAGGAGACAGAATGAAGGTGGTATAGAGGAGAAAAGTGAATCATGGAACTAGAACTGTTAAGAGGGCTGGGGGATGGAAGTGAAGATTAGAGGATTGAAAATAACTCACACTAATGACATATGAAAGAAAGCCTTATGTAAATCTGCTACTGTAGAAGCTTCCTAAATTTATATCAAAAGAGGAAGCTTAAATGTAATGGCTGTGCCATGTAAATTAGCATATCAAATAAAAGGCTCAGGGGCAGGTAAAGGTTACATCTTCTAGAACTGTTCATCAGTGACATATAAATGAAACCCTCAACCATTCCAAACTGTTTTCAGTGTTTTTGGTTATAATCTAGAATGTGAAGAGAACATTTCATACCTAAGTCATAGAATGTGGAGAAATCAGGCAGGTACTGACCTGGAAGCTCCATCTCTTCTAGATAGCTTTTATGGTGCTAGAAAGTTCTTTGCACACTACCAGAGAAAAACATCATTATTAGTCTTACTAAGCTGTGTTTGTAAAGTGCCTTGTTGAGGAGTTATTGTTAATTGATGACTGCTGAAAGAAGGGAAGTCAGTTTTTTCAAGGTGTGGTTCCTAAGAGTTTACTCAAGCTCCAGTTAAAGCTCCTAGTATAGAAACACATAATAGCAACATGAAGTAGATTCAGTCAGTTCAAAAGCAAAGCACATGAAATTGTCTATTTCATCCAGATTTTCCAGTTGTGTTGAGTGTAGGCTGTTGTAGTAGGATCTGATAATTTTTATTTAATTTCCTCAATTTCTGTTGTTATTTCTCCCTTTTCATTTCTGATTTTGTTAATTTGAATACTGTCTCTGTGCCCTCTGGTTAGTCTGGCTAAGGGTTTATCTTGTTGATTTTCTCAAAGAACCAGCTCCTGGTTTTGTTGATTCTTTGTATACTTCTTTTTGTTTCTACTTGGTTGATTTCAGCCCTGAGTTTGATGATTTCCTGCCTTCTACTCCTCTTGGGTGTATTAATTTCTTTTTGTTCTAAAGCTTTTGGGTGTGTCGTTAAGCTGCTAGTGTATTCTCTCTCCAGCTTCTTTTTGGAGGCACTCAGAGCTATGAGTTTTCCTCTTAGCACTGCTTTCATTGTGTCCCATAAATTTGGGTATGTTGTGCCTTCATTTTCATTAAATTCTAAAAAGGTTTTGATTTCTTTCCTTATTTCTTCCTTGTCCAAGGTATCATTGAGTAGAACATTGTACAGTTTCCATGTGTATGTGGGCTTTCTGTTGTTATTGTTGCCATTGAAAACTACCCTTACTCCAAAGTGATCTGATAGGAGGCATGGGATTAGTTCAATCTTCTTATATTTGTTGAGGTGTGGTGGAGTTGTATGCTGGCACAACCACTCTGGAAATCAGTCTGGCAGTTCCTCAGAAAACTGGGTATAATACTACCTGAGGACCCAGCTATACAACTTCTGGGCATATGCCCAGAGGATTCCTCAGGATGTAATAAAGACACGTGCTTCACTATGTTCATAGCAGCCCTATTTATAATAGCCAGAAGCTGGAAAGAACCCAGATGTCCCCTCAATGGAAGAATGGATACAGAAAATGTGGTATATTTACACTATGGGATACTACTCAGCTATTGAAAACAATGAATTCATGAAATTCTTAGGCAAGTGGGTGGAACTAGAGAATGTCTTCCTGAGTGAGGTAACCTAATCACAAAAGAACACACATGGTTTGCACTCACTGATAAGTAGATATTAGCCCAGAAGTCCAGAATGCCCAAGAAAAAAATCACATATCAAATGATGCCCAAGAAGAAGGAAGAAGAGGCCCCCTGGTCCTGGAAAGGCTCAATGCACCAGGGCAGGGAAGCAGGAAGGGGTTGATTGGGGGACAGGGGGAGGGAAAAGGGCTTAGGGACTTTTGGAGAGGGGGGCTCCAGGAAAGGGGAAATTAATTGAAATGTAAATAAAGAATATATCAAATAAAAAAAGCAAGGCATATGAAGTTGGGAGAGAGAAACAGTAGGGGTTAGAAAAAGTAGCAAAGGGAGTAGAAGAGAGAATTATTTCTTTGTTATATAAATGGCATGGAAAAATAAGTAATAATTAATCACAGATATATTGCAAGAACCTCAAAAGAAATATTCCCAGCAGAAAAAAAAAACTACCATATTCTTCTAGTTTACAGTACAAGTTAGGAATGCAGAGTAAAGTAATGTACAAGTAAGACTTACATGGACAGAATGTCAGGTCAAAAAATTTTAAGTTTCATTCTTAATGAAGTGAGCAGATAATTCTACCTAAATTTTGTTTTGCTTTAGTTTCCTTTTTTTCCTGCTGGTAGAATACTTTGTGGGACATGATATTTGTTTATTTA
>BDUI01052915.1:0-11504 GCA_002335545.1 Apodemus speciosus | reverse complement strand
TGCCTTGAAGAAAAGTGTTCTCTAAACAATAATTATAATCTATAGATAAATATTAGTCATTGCTAACTTTCCCAAGATCTTCTTCAAAAAGAGTGTCATATAAACTAAATTTACTTTTTCATACATATTTTATATGTGTGTACAGAGAATATGTTACAGCATTGTTTTCTTTCTCAATCAATGACACTGGCTCCACATTTCCTTTTGGAACAAGTTCAATTTTAAAAACATAGTCTTCCATTTATCTTCTTTAGCTTAACTCTTAAAACAGATGACTCTTCATTTGTCTCTGCCTCCTCCTGCCTCTCCATATGACTATGATGCTGTTAATATGAATACTTTCCCATATACTGCTTCAGCCATCTGGAATTACTTTATTTACATCTCATACATCTCATCTCATGCCATTTTAAAAGTTATATTTTCTCCCATCTCTTTTTTTTCTATCACACTGAGAACTTTTTGTTTTTGTTTTCCTATCTTTTCCCATATAAGTTCAGCAACTATTATCTTTTCATGGTGAACTTAGTAAGAGTAATGTGTAATGACTTTCTTGTGTTTTATATCTTTGGCTTTATTAAATGCAAGGCTTTATGAATATCATTTTTTAAGATTTGGTATCATCAGCCTTGTACTATGTTAACACTTCTTTTTGGATTATGTCCTTTGAGGATGCTGGTTTACTTAGAAGAATCCTAATTAAATCAGTCTGGCAAAAGATAAATGTCATAACCCTATGAAATCTTTGCTGTCAGGAATGGAAATAATAAAATAAATGGTTTACAGAAGAACAAGGGGGCCTTCTAAATAACCCAAGGATATATAAATTTTAGAAAAAAAAAACAGTTAATGGACTATAAATAAATTAAGAAGTTTAGAACCTTATAGATTGCTTTTACTTGAGGATAATGGTTTATTTAAGTCCATGAACAATTTTTTAATGAATATAAGAGTGTATATAGATATTAAAACATGGAAAATAAAACCTCCTTTACTTATTATCTAATAAATATCCCACTGCTCCCAAAATTCAACTACCTTCAATAATAAATAAATGTAAAATGAAGGCAAGTGAAGGTGGCTAATTAAAAAAATAGATTATATGTTTCTAGATTATTTAATCCTCTTATCTTCTTACTTTGTTTTATCCTCTGTTTACTTAAGTATTATTTTAAACATGTTCTAGGAACATTTAAATATTTTACCGTAGCATGAAGAAATGTATTGCTATGGTAACAACTACAAATAGCCATTCCATCTCCACCAAACATACTGTTTATCTAAGTTGCTGTTCCTATGTGGGAATATTTTACATGAATATAGAAATGACCACAATCCCATTTTTAGTGCTTTAGGAAGTATGGTAGTAGCATGGAAATATCTTTTAGTAGAAGTTCTTACAGGACTGAAAATGTGAAAATGTCATCATTGCTGACAGAACATGCATTCTTTTCTTGGAACATTGCTCACTGATTTCTGTATGAGCTAAAGTAATGTATCCATCTGTATGCTTAAAGAATGTGAAAGTTTTCCACAATCCATTTATTTTTTGAGAAATCTTTCCATGAATTTTTAGGTGGTGGAAAATATTCTCTAAACCATCAATGATGTTTATTTACAATAAAACTTCTAATCATTATAAATAAGATTTTTATACATATATAGTTCTCATGTAGAAAACTATTGAAGTTTGCATGTAGTATAACTAAATTAATAAAATTGATCTTCCAAAGACTTTAGTTCTTTGACCTGTGTGGGGAGCAACAGTGTCAACAGGTCAGACACCACAGAGCTCCTGGAACCTGGACGACCAACCAAAGAGTACACATGGAGGGACCCATGGTTCTGGCCACATATGTGGTAGAGGATGGCCTTATTGGACATCAGTGGGAGGAGCCACCCTTGGTACTGTGGGTTTTGATGCCCCAGTGTAAGGGAATGTCAGGGCAGGAAGGCAGGAGTGGATTGGTGGTTAGGGGGATCACTATGATCGAGGTAGGGGGAGGGGGATGGGATAGGGAGTTTCCAGAGGGGAGACCTGGAAAGAGGATAGCATTTGAAATGTAAATAAAGAAAATAACCTATGAAAAATTACAATAAAAAGAAAGCTGTTTTTTTAAAATTATTTATTTATTTATTCATTCATCCTACACTCCAGATTTTATGCCCGCCTCCTGGTCCACCCTCCTGCACTTCCACATCCCATACCTCCTCCCCACCACCTGTCTCCTTGAGGATGTTTCCACAACCCACCACACACCCAACAAGACCTCTAACTCCTTGGGGCCTCCATTCTCTTGAGGGTTAGGTGCATCCTCTCTGACTGAAACCAGACCCAGCAGTCTGTATATGTCTTGGGGGTCTCATATCAACTGTTGTATGCTGCTGCCTTGGTGGTCCAGTGTCTGAGAGATCTCAGGGGTCCAGATTAATTGGGACTGCTGGTCCTCATACAGGGTCGCCCTCCTCCTCAGCTTCTTCAAGCTTTTCCCTAATTTGACCACAGGGGTCAGCATCTTCTGTCCATTGGTTGGGTGAAAATGTCTGCATCTGACTCTTTTTTTTTTTATTTTTTATTGGATATATTCTTTATTTACATTTCATTTCCCTTTTCCTGGTTTCCCCACCCCCCCCAATGTCCCATATGTCTTTTTCCCTCCCCCTGTTCCCCTATTCACCCCTTCCCAATTCCCTGTTTTGGTATTCCCCTACGCTGCTGCATTGGGCCTTTCCAGAACCTGGGTCAACTCTTTCCTTCTTGTCGGACAGCATTTGGTAGGTGGATTGTCTTTCAGCTGCTTTCTGGGTCTTTCAGAGGGCAGTCATGATAGGTCCCTTTTTGTGAGTGCTCCATAGCCTCAGTAATAGTGTCAGGCCTTGGGACATCCCCTTGAGCTGGATCCCACTTTGGGCCTGTCCTTGGACCCTCTTTTCCTCAGGCTCCTCTCCATTTCCATCCCTGAAGTTCTTTCAGACAAGAACAATTATGAGTCAGAGTTTTTACTGTGGGATGGCAATCCCCTCCCTCACTCAATACCCTGTCTTCCTGTTGGAGGTGGGCTCTATAAGTTCTCTCTACTTACTGTAGTGCATTTCATCTAAGGGCCCTCCCTTTGACTCCTGAGATTCTCTTAGCTCCTGGGTTCCTGATGCATTCTGGAGGGTTCCCCAACCTCTTACCTTCTGAGGTTGCCTGTATCCATTCTTTCTGCTGGCCCTCAGGGATCCAGTCCTTTTCTCTCACCCAATACCAAATCAGGTTCCTCTATTCTAGCCTGTACAATTTTCCTCCCAGGTCCCTCCCTCCTTCCCCCCTTGTGATTGCTTTCTTCTCCCTCCCAAGAAGGACTGAGGAATCCTCACTTGAGCCCTTCAGCTTGTTGACATTTTTGAGTTCTATGGACTGTATTCTGGGTATTCTGTCATTTTATTTTTTGGCTAATATCTACTTATTAGTGAGTACATACCATGAATATTCTTTTCTGTCTGAGTTACCTCACCCAGAATGATATTTTCTAGTTCCATCCATTTGCCTGCAAAACTAAGGATGTCCTAGTTCTTGAGAGCTTATTTGGAGGTTCTATCAGGGGAGCGCAGCTACTCGTATACCCTTGACTGAGGTACTCCTCTATTCGGGGAAGGATGTCCTCTTCGACAGAGCACACAGCTTCCGGAGGGATGCACATGGAGTGGTGAGGGAAGAAGGGGACACCCGCCTAGCCAGTCAGATCAGCTGAATCAACCCTGGTGATCAATGGGGTGACAGATGTTGCAGCCAGATTGCCCTCACATCCAGATGTCCTAGTTCTTATTACCTGAGTAGTATTCTATTGTGTCTATGAACCCCATTTTTTGTATCCATTCCTCTGTCGTGGGACATACATAACAGCATTATTCCAGTATGTGGAATTAAATAATTTCATTTGTTCTACATGTATTTGTTGACAATTTTATGATACACTTATCGACATTTAATCCTTTATAAATCTCAAATGTAAAGGTTGAGGATAAACACCAGTTTACACTTTGAGGAAAAGTTATCTCACATGTGCTGGTTAGATTTTTCTCAACCTAACCAAACCTAAGAGACCCCAGGGAAAAGCAAATCTCAGTTGAGGCAATGTCTTTACCAAATTGCTTTGTGGGCAAGCCTTCTAGGTACAATATTATTTGATGATGGATGTAAAAATGCACATCCCACTTTGGACAGTGTTGTTCCTGTGCAGAATGTCCTATGTAGTGGAAGAAAGTTGGTTAAGCATGAAATAGCCATGGAGAGCAAGCCAGTAAGCAGCATTCTTCCATAGACTCTGTTTCATTTCTTGCTTTCAGTCTCCTGCCTTGGTTCATGCCTTTCCTTCCCCCATGTTCCTTTTGATTGTTATGTTTAGCACAACAACAATAACTCACAATGATATTTCCTGTAGACCTCGAACTTTATGTGTAGAGTAAAGAAATAATTATTTTTAGTTTTATTATTTGTTTTGGTGTAAATATACTTACATTTCTTTTATTCTTACTTTATTTTATGATGCAACTTTTTGTATTCTATAAAAAAGGGATGACTGTATAACATATCCTCTAATCAACCCACAGAATTTTAAAAGTGAAAGTAAAACAGATAATCATATGTTTAGTGAAAATATCTCAAATGCCCAAGTACTGCAGTTATTCCTGTGCTTCAAAGTTATGTTCCATGCCCTCTTTTTTTCTGATGCATTCACTTACTTTAAGGTAGAGAATTACCACCTGGGGCTGGAGAGATGTCTCAGCAGTTAAAAGGCTAAGCTCACAACATATAAGAGAATTGCCACATATTATGAATGAAGTCAACTATTGAACTTACTTCAAATAGTTTCACTTAATTTTAACAGTGCAACTCTTAGCCTGGGTTATCTTTGTTGAAAAAAAACTTAGTTTGGGAAGAATTATCTAGCAGCAGACATGTTCTCATCAAAAGCATAGAGGATGTATTCTTTTTGAGCTGATACTGTACATCATATGTAGTACTCACAATGCTAAATAGGCAAGAAAGTGACATGCAATGCAGACATAATTGCATTAAGAATTATGTTATTTCTGTGTACAAAATTTCCATTTCTTTCATCATGATTCAAACTGTTTGTCGTTTGCCTCCATATACTTATTCATTAGATGTCTGGACAAAATCTAAACAATGGCAGTTTTCACATCTCAAATGTGATTGACTTTTCCTCTATATATTTTTTCCTAAATTGCTATCTGTCATAAGTCCATTTTCTTAAATCCAAGAGGATGACTTACAGAGGTGCTTGAACTTCATACCCAAATAATAATTTCTAGCAGATCTAAGGGATTGAATAGTTTTAATAGGAAAATCAGGATTTATCTTCATTGTCTTGAAAATTTGTGTCAACATGGTTTGTAGTTCACCTCATTGTGCTGGTTTGAAGCTAATAGTTTTCACTGATGTATAATCAAATTTGGATTAAAATCATATTCAGTTTTTCTTTATTAATGGACATTTCAAAGCATGAGTCACCCTTCAAAAGATAATGTGTTTTGATTCCTTTAGTGGAGTGGTTCTCAACTTTCCTAAAGCTTAATCCTTTAATAAAATTCCTCAAGTTGTGCTGACCCCAAATGTAACTATAATTTTGCTACTTTTTATGAATAATAATATAAATAACTCAGACAAGCCCTGTGAAAGTTTTATTCTACCCCAAAGAGGTTAGTGGATTTGCCCTTTTTCCCCCCTCGGGCATTCAGACAGTACATGCTATATACATCCTGAACTATTATCATACAACAATATTATCCTTAATGACAAGTTTTAATTTGATCCTCAACATGGTATGTAAGTAGCGTCTCATTCTATCAGGCATGATGCCAAATTTCACTTAAGTTACCAGTGTTCCATGTCACAAATGTTTTCGTTAGACATTGTTCAAAAATTGAAATGCCTAACTGAATAAGTAAACACATTGCACTTAGAGGTACTTCAAACTCACCCTATTTCTTAGAGGAAGTCTGTTTTAGCATAATCCTAGTAAAAATAGTTAAATTTATTTCAAGTACTTGTCTAGATAATATAGTTAGTAACAGCACAAACAGATTTCTCTGGTGATAATAAAATCAATTAAAGTGAAAAAGGTGGTTAAATAGGTACTTATTTTGATAATACGGCTTAATTTTTGCTCATTATTAGGTTCTTAGACTTATATTATTTCTTCTTTTTTCAGCAGTTTACAAATTTCAAAAGATGTCTATCACTTTTTTTAAATATGAGAATATTATATGTACTTACCAATCCATTTCCTTTCAAAAGACATGCTAAATTTTATAATATGTATTGAAGAATTGTAACTTCTTGAGAAATTGTGATTCCATTAAATTAGCATAAAGTAAGCCAAATACAACCTCTAAGTCTTTCATATGATTGCCACTTTATCCAGGTTTTCTTGTATGTCAATATGTGCATGAGTATGAGAGCAAAACACTATGTAATTCATACATTTCAAACATAATCAAGTACATCATATTTGAATATCAAATTATTATATATCAATAAAGTATGTCTTTCCTCCTTTCACTTTCCTTTCAAACACATTTTTGTTAAAAAAAAAAGTAGGTGTATAACTAGTTAGAACAGTAGGGACTATTTTATTTATTTATTTAAAATTTTGTGATTTTTTGTCTTTTATTTATTTATTTTAAACTCCAGATTTTATTCCCTTTATGTTCCAAATCTCACACATTCTCCCTGTAACCCCTTGTCTCCAAGAGGATTTCTCCACCCCACTCCCACACTGTGAGACCTCTAAACTCCATGGGGCCTCCAGTCTCTTGAGGGTTAGATGCATCCTTTCTGACTGAATACAGACACTGCAGTCTTCTACTGCATGCGTCTTGGGGGCCTCATATCAGCTGGTGTATGCTGCCTGGTTGGTGGTCCAGTGTCTGAGAGATCTCAAGTCCTAGGTTAATTGAGAGTGTTGGTTCTCCTCTAGGGTTGTTCTCCTTCTCAGCTTCTTCAAGCATTTCCCTAATTTGACCACAGGGGTCAGCAGCTTCTGTCCATTGGTTGGATGCAAATATCTGCATCTGACTCTTTCAGCTGCTTGTTGGGTCTTCCAGAGTGTGGTCATGATAGGTTTGAAAGGACTTTCTAGTTGGACTTTGCCTAGAGGCAAAAATCTCAATGTAATATGTGAGTTTAAAGATATGACTATTTTAGCAACTTACATTAATACAACTATACCACATGAAAAATTCCTCATAAATGTGCACACTTTTCTTTCACCATTTTTCTCATAATGCTGATAACTTTTAATGGCTGGATTAGTAATAAGGCAATGTACTTAGCAACGATTTTAACTTCTGCTTTGACTTCCAGAGACAAAGTTGAAATAATATATCAGTTGTACCATATGTAATACTTTAAACTACTATTTAGGCAATATAAGAACCTTTCATGTTTAATATGCTTTAACATTTCCAAATTAGTATCATTTCATCATTTTAATACTGTAAGAATATTGTGGGCATTATGATTTAGCACTCTATTTTTAGAACATATTATTCAAGGTATATGATTTTTTTTACTAAATTATTTTATATATTTATATTACACATACACACATATTACATATTTTTGTACCAAACTTGAAATGAAATTAAAATATAGACATCTAAATAGTAACATTTTATTTTTAAAAGTACTTCATCAAACCAAGCTATTTTGCTAAGAACATTGGTCAACCACAGAAAGATGTTTATAGTACTATATCCAGAACACAAGGGTAATTTATTTTGAAACCTTCTTGTCCCAAAATTCTTTTCTGGTTAAAAAAAAAGGCTGTAACTACCATTATACATTCAAATCAACCAAATTTACATGTGAAGGTAATTAAACAATCATCACTCTAGTAAACTATATATCCTTATAGAACATGAGGTGTCCAACAGAAATAAGGTTTAAGACTTTGTTTTACTCATTCTTAAGGCCATTGACACATACCAAAACCTTTCAGTTTGCAAGTTATTTAGATCTTGCAAAGAGTACATGGTTATTGAGTTGGGGCTTTAAGGTCATAGCAATACTCAGATTGTTACATATTTTTCTCCCCATAGAGCCAAAGTAAAAGTGAAATTTATGTTTTCTGTTTCTGTGATTTATGTTATTGAGAAAAGTTTCTTCTTCTGTAGTTTGTACTCATTTTGTATGACATGCTTTTATATATAGCATATATATTCCAATGATGAAGAATGAGTATAATTTCTGTGATTTCCCCTATTTTAAATTAAAACATGTAACTACTAATTAATCAAAATAGGATTTACTATTATGAAATTAAACTTGTAAGCTTTCTTAACAGTGGATTGTGAAGGAGACAAAATCCTTAGTTCAATAAAGTGTTAATTTGAAAAGAATTTATACTTTTTACCTACTACATATATACTGTTACAACATTTATTTTATACACCGAAATGTCAAGTGTTGTCACATCTTTTGACATTTTGACAGCTCTTTAGTAGAATAAGAGAGAGGTGTTTCTATAATAGGTAAAGGATGAATTAGATCAGGTTTGGAGATTTCAAAACAGTAGCAATTCTCCTGGCTTACTATTGACTTTCTTATGTTATGTAGTGAATGAGCATTATTTCTCAAAAATTAAATAAGAAATAATGTCAAGTCTGGAAATTTTTCCACATTTTTATAAGTACAATATATTGACTTAATCAATTTGTTCAATAGTTCATATATGACCTGAAAAATTAAAATACTATGAACATTATTTTAAAACTAAGCTATTTAAACCATTATGCTTTTCTGAGAAAATTTTTATAATCTGCTAATTTTTATAGTGAAGTAAAAGTGAGGTGTGATTGTACACACTTATAATCCGAACACTTAAGACACTTAGTGAAAAAATTGCTGCAAGCTCTTGGCCTGCTGGAAATACAGTAACACCCTGTATGTACAAACAAAACAACAACAAAGAAATGAAACTTGTATTATACTTTGCTTTTGAAAACAGAAAGGGAATATGTTGGATATTTGATTATGTATGATGAATAAGAAAATATCACATACATATACCACTGCTTATGTTTTCATTTATTTTTCTCATATGATTCAATCTTCCTAGTATTAGTACTGTCTTTTATTTTAGCTTTACTTATTCACTTTACATCCTGGTCACTGCCCCTCCTCCTGATCACCTACCACTACAATAACCCCCCTCTCCTTTGGGTATTCCTCCTACCCTACCCCAGCACTTCATGTCTCTGTGATGTATGGCACTTTCTCTCCCATTGAGGCTAGACAACACAGCCAAGCTAGTCGAACATATCCCAGAAACAGGAAACAGCTTTTGGGATAGCATCCATTCCACTTTTTTGGGGCACACATGTAGGCCAAGCTATACATCTGCTACATATGAACTGGGAAGCCTAGGTCCGGGCGTGTATGTATTTTGGTTGGTGTTTCAGACTCTGGAAGCTCCAAGGGTCCAGATTAGCTTACTCTTTGTTCTTTAGTGTGGAATTTCTGTGCCTCTAGGGGCTTTCCATCCTTCCTCTTATTCTTAGATGAGAGTTTCCAAGCTTTATCCCCTGTTGGGCTGTCACTGTCTGTATCCATCTGAGTCAGCTGCTGGTTGGAGCCTCTCAGAGGACAACATGCTCCTGTTTATAAGTATAGCAGAGTATCATTAATAGTGTCAGGGATTGGTGCTTGCCCATGGGATTGGTCTCAAGTAAGCCTGCTTGTTGGGTGGTTATCCCCCCCCCCCAGTCTCTGCTCTAACCCCTGTGCCTGCATTTCTTATAAACAGGATACATTTTGGGCTAAAAGTTTTCTCTGTGGTTTGATATCCCTACTAATCCCCTGGGGTCCTTGCCTGGCTATAGGAGGTCGTCTTTTAAGGAGCCATACATATCCCAAATGTTATGAGCCACAGCTAAGGTCAACATTGTTGGTTCTTGGGTGCCTCCCTTATCCCAGTTCTTTGTCCTGGAGATGCTCACCCCACTACCTCCTCATCCATATCAGTTGGAAATTTCCACATACTTCACGGTCTTCTAGTCATCTCTCCTGTCTGTCCCCACACCTGCTCTTTAACTCCCATCTCCTTCCCCATTCACCCTTCCTCCCAGTTCCCTCCCTCCATCTGACTCTTCTGACTAGAACTAGTTTTAGAACATGAATCCTTTGATTTTTAAAATGTAGCAGAAACCCAAAGATCTCCATATTACATCATTTTTCCAGTTTTAAAATAGGGTTTTCTAATAAAACAATCAAATTCAGGTGAAACCAATATTATATTTTACATGTACAGAAAATCTACAACACCTGCTCTTATGATACCTTGTTCTAGGACCTATAAGTGGTATTTCAAGCGAATCCTTGAAATTTGTCCTCTGATATATACTAGCTATACATACACATCCTTAAGTACATACAATAAAGTAAGTATAAGATGTACTTCTCTAATGGAGAATAATTTTCAATTTTTTCTCTATAAAATTAGTTAGCTTTTATTATGGTCTAGCATATAATGTTATAAATGAAATGTTTGTCCTCCTAAAAGTCCATTTCCATTTTCATAAAATTAGGTATTTGTTATTGTTGACTCTAAGTTTCCCAAGTGATGTATTAATTACAAGACATGAAAACACAAACAAAACATATTTTGTTATTATCTGTTTGCCATATCTAAAGGATTGATGTGTGTGTCAACAATTCTCATGAAAAATATTAATTACTCTCCATTAATATTTTCCTTGGTCTTCTCTAACTTTGTGTTGGACCCTACATTTTTCATTTCTGTGGCACACAGTTCACAGTAAATTTTGCTTTTAAATACCATTTAGTCTTCTTTTGGTTCTGCAGTTCTCATTGTGTTTATCCAAGATTTATCATCCTTGATATAACTTACAACCTGAAATCAATAACTTTCTTTTAAACTGAGACGAAGACTGTTTCATGCACTGTAACAAGTTTAGCAGCATAGTGTACTCTTGAGAACTGCATACCAGTTTCATTCTTTTCTCCAGTTACACCAAACAAATATATCTCCAACTTTTCCAAAATATCTCCTGTAGGGAAACACACATAACTGCATCTTCCCATTTCCTTATGATGTTAAAATACTTTGAGTTTTATAGAAAAAAAGTATCCAGTACCATGGAAGATTCAGGTTTATTTAAAAATTGCTCCCCAGATTTTCAAATGATGAATGACTTCAAGAAGACAATAGTTCAGAAATAAATGATAACCTGAACAATAGTAAATTATTTCAATCACTTATGCAATTAGAAGATCATGTATATACTATCCTTATTCAAAATCCAAGTCCTTTGATGTGGAAAGATTGTATGGAACAATACTTATTTTTATTTATTTTTTATTAGATATATTATTTATTTACATTTCATTTCACTTTTCCTGGTTTCCCCGCCCCCCCAATGTCCCATATGTCTTTTTCCCTCCCCCTGTTCCCCTATTCACCCCTTCCCAC
>BDUI01052895.1:5923-17343 GCA_002335545.1 Apodemus speciosus | reverse complement strand
GGTTGTGAGCCACCATGTGGTTGCTGGGAATTGAACTCAGGATCTCTGGAAGAGCAGCCAGGGCTTTCACTCCCTGAGCCATATCACCAGCCCAGAATGCAGCCTTAAAAGGCTGCTTGGACTTGTCTGCTGATTAGAATCTCTCCCCATCCCTGAACAGGGGTCTCTTCATAGAACATACTCAGTCTGACCATTTATCTCCTATGCTTGTGTACCTGTCTGCCATGCTGAAAGACCTTAGGGAGTGTAGAAATTGTGCTTATTTCCTTATTCCTCATGCCGAGTTAGTGCCTAGAAAGAGCTGCTCTGTAAATGCCTATTCAGTGACTGAGCATTATGACTGTCTGTGAGCCCTGACTAAAGTCATTCCACACTGACTAGGTAGGAGGTGAGAGAGAACTAGAAATGAGTTGTTTGTTAGAAGAGCGACCCGCTTTGTTCTTTAATGTATCCTGAAAGTTTGTCAAAGAATTCAACATCGTGTTTCAAGTCTACATTAAATTAAAAAAACTGTAACCATGCTTATGTGTTTGTTGGGGGGAGGATGTGCTCCCCGTGCTCCCCGTGCTTCCCGTGCTCCCCATGCTTACCATGCACATGGAGGCCAGAGAACAACATGCAGCAGTTGGTCCTYTCCTTCCATGTGATTCTGAGGAGTGAGCTAAGGCTAGCAGCAAGTTCCTTTGCCTACTCAACCATCTTGCTGACCCAGCTCTAGTCCTGGATATCAAAGGTACAAGATGTTTCAGACAGTAGACACTCTGGTTGTCTGGAGTGAGATGTTCAATAGCAATTTCTCTTTTGCGTTAAGCTGCTCTTGGATCTGCTCTCAGATCTAACTGCCACCGAAGCCGCCACCATAGAACTTAGGTAGGATTCAGGAGAAGCTAAAGTTGGCTTGAGTTCCTCTGCCGCCATTGCGCTCTCCTGCCTTTGGGCCCAACATCCCTCGTCATATCTTCGGCTTGTGTATGCTGGTGTCCCCCATCTCAGGGACTTGTGCTCTCTTGCCTCAGTAAGGAGGTACTTGACCATGAAGTTCTCCGGGAGTTGTGACCTTACTCCTCTCCTCATCATGAGTGACAGATGTCACCAGTTGCTGTGTTTGGTTCAGGATTGGGTGTGAAGCTCTGCCACGTCTCACCCAGCAGCCCCTTCTCTCCTGGCTTTGGCTATCTGAGCAAGGCCCAGGAAGATTGTTTTGTTTTTGTTGTTCTGTTTTATTCCATGTTTATATGGTTAAAACATTTTTTTTTGTTGCTAATAATAATTTGCCTGTGAGGAAACAGTTCCTTAATATTTAAGGTTCTTATTTGAACAAGGATGTGCAGTGTTTAGAAACTTTTAGTGAAACTTTAAAATAACTGGGCAGATTCTTCAGATATGCAAGACACACCATCATCTTCCTCATAATAATTCCTTCTAATATTTACCCTTTCTATGGTGCAGAAAATACTGTAAATACTATGTCTCTTCGAGCTGGTGAAATTGCTCAGTGTGGAAGGCACTTGTCATGCAAGCCTAGAGACCTGTGTTGGATCCATTGAGTCCACATTAAGGTGTTTGGAGAGAACCCACTCCAAGAAGCTATCTTCTGGCCTCCATAAATCCTGTGACACACACACACACAAATACATATATGCACATGCATGTATACACACTAATAATAAAAATGAAATTTAACCAAAGAACCAAGATGATTAGTACTGAGGTTTCACTAGAACATGTTAGGAATGGAGGATGTGGCTCAGTTGATAAAGGGCTTACCTACCATTGACAGAGCCCTTAGTTTAGTCCCCACTGCCACATAAACTGGGTGTGCTGTAATTTCAGCACTCATGAGGTGGAGACATCGGGATCAGAAGTTCAAGGCTATCCTTGGCTACATAAGACTATGTCTCCAAAACAAACAAAAAAAAAAATGAATTTGTGCTGTTACTTTATAGTTAGTCAGAGTGAGGGTGGAAGACTAGTTTTTTTTCCACCTTTGAGAATAGATAGAGATAGTAGGGTGTAATTTTATGAGAGAGAGAGAGAGAGAGAGAGAGAGTCTGTTCTTGCTATTCAAAGAATACTTTGCAGGTCTGCTGAGCTCTCCAAAGAGATGATATCCAACAGAGACGCTTATGTCTTAGGCCCTGTAGAGTCCTAGTCAATATTGTTACTTTAGAGTTTTATATAGAGTCTTTTTAGTATGAACGATATGGTTTCAAAATGTATGTACTTGATAGATTTACTTAACAGCTTAATGTAGTGTGACAGCAAGCTCAGGTGTCATGGCTACAGGTTCAGTGTTGTGCCAGTTACAGTAAAGCACACTCTACTTTCTGTCTGTTTGCCTCCCTCTTGGAGAGCTGCAAGTTGAAGTAGATCTCCTATGGACTGGTGAAGTGCTCCAGGAAGGGTTGGACCATATGACCCTGGGCGGAGTGCTGGGCATTCATTTTTTTAGCTCTATTGTGACTTAACTTTTTACAGATTAAACTTTAATCTTTTAAACTTTTAGTTCAATCTCAGAGGAAAGGGAGACTAAATCTGTGGGACAGGGAGTCTGTTTCCAGAATGATTTTTTTTTATTTTGAGACAGGGTCTCACAGTGTAGCTCTGGCTGGCCTGTAACTATGTACGACATGGAAGTCTCAGACTCAGAGATCTCCCTGACACAAATGATTATTTTGTTTTTGTTTATAAATGTTGTTTTTGAATTATCTGTGTGTGTTTATATGTAGGTGTGTGTGTGTGTGTGTGTGTGTGTGTATGTATGTATATATATATATATATATATATATATATATATATATGCATATGCATGTCAGTGCAGCAGCCTTGGAGTTACAGGTGGTTGTCAGATGCCTGTTAATGTTTTCTGGAACCAAACCTGGGTCCTGTGCAAGTGGCCTTATTTATATCCAAGGTGGAAGACTTTCCTAACCTACATTTTAGTGTTTTATTTTTGAATCATTTTTTGGTGTGTGGGGGTGGTATCTGATTGTGATCCTTGTATACATACAGAGGATAAAAACCCTAATTTTAGAAGTATTTTTCCTCTTTACAACTGGGCTTATAATTGTTTCTGGCATCTTCTCATACACTATTGGGATGGGGGCATGTGGGAGGGTAGTTTTTTTTCCAGATTGTTATGGAAGGACAGAATTATATGACTGGAATTTATTTCTGAGTCCAGCTTCAAGTTAAGTCTGTTAGTTCTGTGTTTGTGTTTTAGTCATTTGACATCATAAAATATAGGTCAGACATCTGAGCTAAGCAATCTTTACCTGATAAAAAAGATATCACATAGAATTAATATACCTCTCCAGATGTTGCTTTGTTATAATTATGTCAGTTAATTAAATATGATTGATTGACATCATTCCGAAGTACTCCGGAGGTATGTTGCTATGTCAGTTAATTAAATATGATTGATTAACATCTTTCTGAGGTACTCCTGAGGTAAGAAGAGAAAAATTGTAAGACTTGTCTTTCAATACATCAGTTAAATTTATACTGTTTCACTATTTTGTTGGCAGGACTTTGTGTCCTTGTATCAGGATTTTGAAAACTTCTATACAAGGAACCTCTACATGAGAATCAGAGACAACTGGAATCGACCTATCTGTAGTGTGCCTGGAGCCAAGGTGGATATCATGGAGAGGCAATCTCATGACTATAACTGGTCATTCAAGTGAGTTGTGTTTGGAAGTTATTTCTTATCAACATAGGGATTTGTTGTGAGTATTCTCTCACAGCAAAAGCAGAGCTGATGAGACAACATGATTGGTTTCTGGGCAGTCCTGTTCAATCCTGTCTCTGGGGTAATTTTTGGAGGGAGGGCTGGAATTTAAAACCTCACATATGCTGGGTAAGAGCTGTACAGTGAGCTACACCCACAGGCCCCACTGAGTTTAAAATCATTTTCTCTTTCATTTGATTATCTCTTTTGGGTTTTTGAGACAGGCTTTCTCTGTGTAGCCCTGGCTGTCCTAGAACTCCCTCTGTAGACCAGGCTGGCCTTGAACTCACAATTATCTACCTGCCTCTGCCTCCCAGTGCTGGGATTAAAGGTGTGTTCCACCACACTTGATGTTCATTTGATTCTTTATTGGATTATAAATCCAATATTCTGGAGAATATAATTCATACTATTTATTTTTTAATTTTAAACAGACTCTCATTATGTCGCCTCCTAAGCTGGCCTCAAATTTGTAATTCCCCTGCCTCATCCTCCTCAGGCATGGAATTATAGGCTCAAGGGCAACCAGTTCAAATCTCTTGATCAAGCAGGAGTCAGGACAAGAAACTTCTCCCTTATACTATTTTTGGAAAGAAAAATCCAGTGTGTTATTTGAATTGATTGTTAGACATTTTAATTAAGATTAAATCATTTAGGGATAAATGGAGCCTTTTCTTTCTTAAAAGTAGTACTTTTCATAAATATACTAGTTTAAAATGGTTTATATTCTTAACATTTTACTATTTAGATTATATGACTATTATACAAATATCTTTTGAGGGAAAATAATGTGAATGCATGATTGTTTCAGAGACAGCTACCCTTGGTCCTTACACAAATCACCTCTACAGAGGTGYCTATTGGTTTCACTTGTTTTTTGTCGTGTTCCTTTTGTCAAAGTTGTCCCTTAGGTGTTTTGTGGGACTGCATGCGTCATATATCTGTATACTACAGGTAGGTTTTTGATACATATATATGGGATCATATGTTCTAAATTATGTTTTTGTTCTTTTCATTTGCTAACAGACTTGTAACATCTTGCCTATGTGTGTATTTACTACACGTTCATTATTTGTAGTGGCTAATAGTATTCCACGGAATAGATGCGCCGTCCGCAGCCATCTTGTACTAGCCATCTTGTCCCAGATCCCCGGCACTTAACCCTGCAGCACTCGGCTTCTCTACCTTGGGGATGGGGARCCATCGCTCATCTGGACCATGGTCCATGCTGACTGAGCTGCCATCGTAGGGAATGTCACTGGTCTCTGGGCCTACAGAGGGCCATGGCAGAAGGACAGTGGCGCTCAAAGGCTCCTCATGTGTGTGCTCACACAGAATTGCCGGGTCAGCATGTATGTGTCATTCAGTTACTAAGTAGTACCAAATTGCCCTCCAGAAGAAAATATTGAATGATAGTTTATAAGACTGCTCAAAGACAATGTTGGCTATCACACCTTAAAATTTTTTATCATGGTCAATAAATTAATACTTGTTTTTTAAAAGTAATTTTTATTCTTTGGCAATTTCATACAGTGTGCACAACACACTGGCTTTTATTGTACCCTTTTTTCCCTTATTACTGGTGAGTTTAGGCTGCTTTTCTACAGATGTTGTCCACTTTATTTCTGTGTAAAATGCTTCCTTTCGTGTTATCAATGTATATTACACTTAAGTATTAGGCATGATTGTACCATTAAGTTTTATACTATTGAAACACAGGTACACAGGGAATATAATTAAAGGTGTAATAAACATGGGTTCCTACAACTATCTTGGATTTGCGAGGAACACTGGATCATGTCAGGAAGCAGCTGCTGAAGTTCTCAAGGAGTATGGAGCAGGAGTGTGCAGCACTCGGCAGGAGATTGGTAAGTGTTGAGCTCAGGAGGGAGTGATACCGGCACAGTGCTAGAGTAAGAGGTTCACAAACACTTGACCTTTTACGTTAGGTCAGGCCCAGCACACACCTTCTTTTTATTTTGAAATGGTTTCCAAAGTGTTACATGTACATAATGTCAATAGCAAAGTTTTGTATTTGTTTCTTTGTGGGATTTAATTAACTTTAGTAAATCTTAGAAGTGCCACTTATTACATGGGTATTATCAGCTAAAAGCTAATGTGCTTTTATGCTGTTGAACTAGGACTGGTAATGATCCCGCAGATATTTTTCAAGAATTAAATAGTTAAATTTGCTAATGCATACAAGGCATTTGGAACAGACTAGGTATAAACTTCTGCTACAAGTCTATAAAATATGAAGGATTAACAATCTTATGTAAAGAAATACACCCCCTTTTTAAATATTATTTATTTAATGTTATATGAGAATCCTGCTGCTAACACACCAGAAAAGGGCATCATATCCCATTGTAGATGGTCGTGAGCCACCATGTGGTTGCTGGGAATTGAACTCAGGACCTCTGGAAGAGCAGTCAGTGCTCTTAACCACTGAGTATCTCTCTAGCCCAGCACATACACTTATACCTGTATTTTTTTGGCAGAGAACTGCCAAGGATTGACATTGTAAGGCAGCTTTTTGATGTTTAAAACTGAGAAAATTGAATCAAGAATTCACTAGGGTGGGCAAGGTCTAGGGATTGGGTTGCAGGTACATTTGGGTGGTTTATGTGCAGGTCCCTGACACCGCTGCAGGCAGTGGTGAGTTAATGACTAAAGCCCTGTGAAGCTGCTGCCTTTTGGCGAGAGTGATAGGAGTTCTGTCACTTCTCCCAGGCACTGCTTTGGGCCTCTTTATTGCATGGTGGTCCCAGAGCATCATTATCACTGGACAGCAGGCTTTTCCTAGAGCAAGTAAGCACTGCTTTGTATTTGTCAGAGCTAGTCACTAAGGCAGCCCAGGTTCAAGGGCTGTGGGGATGGCTCCCACCTCCCAGTACAAAGAGAATACAGGATTCCATCAAACTCCATCTGCCANCTATTGGTTTCACTTGTTTTTTGTCGTGTTCCTTTTGTCAAAGTTGTCCCTTAGGTGTTTTGTGGGACTGCATGCGTCATATATCTGTATACTACAGGTAGGTTTTTGATACATATATATGGGATCATATGTTCTAAATTATGTTTTTGTTCTTTTCATTTGCTAACAGACTTGTAACATCTTGCCTATGTGTGTATTTACTACACGTTCATTATTTGTAGTGGCTAATAGTATTCCACGGAATAGATGCGCCGTCCGCAGCCATCTTGTACTAGCCATCTTGTCCCAGATCCCCGGCACTTAACCCTGCAGCACTCGGCTTCTCTACCTTGGGGATGGGGARCCATCGCTCATCTGGACCATGGTCCATGCTGACTGAGCTGCCATCGTAGGGAATGTCACTGGTCTCTGGGCCTACAGAGGGCCATGGCAGAAGGACAGTGGCGCTCAAAGGCTCCTCATGTGTGTGCTCACACAGAATTGCCGGGTCAGCATGTATGTGTCATTCAGTTACTAAGTAGTACCAAATTGCCCTCCAGAAGAAAATATTGAATGATAGTTTATAAGACTGCTCAAAGACAATGTTGGCTATCACACCTTAAAATTTTTTATCATGGTCAATAAATTAATACTTGTTTTTTAAAAGTAATTTTTATTCTTTGGCAATTTCATACAGTGTGCACAACACACTGGCTTTTATTGTACCCTTTTTTCCCTTATTACTGGTGAGTTTAGGCTGCTTTTCTACAGATGTTGTCCACTTTATTTCTGTGTAAAATGCTTCCTTTCGTGTTATCAATGTATATTACACTTAAGTATTAGGCATGATTGTACCATTAAGTTTTATACTATTGAAACACAGGTACACAGGGAATATAATTAAAGGTGTAATAAACATGGGTTCCTACAACTATCTTGGATTTGCGAGGAACACTGGATCATGTCAGGAAGCAGCTGCTGAAGTTCTCAAGGAGTATGGAGCAGGAGTGTGCAGCACTCGGCAGGAGATTGGTAAGTGTTGAGCTCAGGAGGGAGTGATACCGGCACAGTGCTAGAGTAAGAGGTTCACAAACACTTGACCTTTTACGTTAGGTCAGGCCCAGCACACACCTTCTTTTTATTTTGAAATGGTTTCCAAAGTGTTACATGTACATAATGTCAATAGCAAAGTTTTGTATTTGTTTCTTTGTGGGATTTAATTAACTTTAGTAAATCTTAGAAGTGCCACTTATTACATGGGTATTATCAGCTAAAAGCTAATGTGCTTTTATGCTGTTGAACTAGGACTGGTAATGATCCCGCAGATATTTTTCAAGAATTAAATAGTTAAATTTGCTAATGCATACAAGGCATTTGGAACAGACTAGGTATAAACTTCTGCTACAAGTCTATAAAATATGAAGGATTAACAATCTTATGTAAAGAAATACACCCCCTTTTTAAATATTATTTATTTAATGTTATATGAGAATCCTGCTGCTAACACACCAGAAAAGGGCATCATATCCCATTGTAGATGGTCGTGAGCCACCATGTGGTTGCTGGGAATTGAACTCAGGACCTCTGGAAGAGCAGTCAGTGCTCTTAACCACTGAGTATCTCTCTAGCCCAGCACATACACTTATACCTGTATTTTTTTGGCAGAGAACTGCCAAGGATTGACATTGTAAGGCAGCTTTTTGATGTTTAAAACTGAGAAAATTGAATCAAGAATTCACTAGGGTGGGCAAGGTCTAGGGATTGGGTTGCAGGTACATTTGGGTGGTTTATGTGCAGGTCCCTGACACYGCTGCAGGCAGTGGTGAGTTAATGACTAAAGCCCTGTGAAGCTGCTGCCTTTTGGCKAGAGTGATAGGAGTTCTGTCACTTCTCCCAGGCACTGCTTTGGGCCTCTTTATTGCATGGTGGTCCCAGAGCATCATTATCACTGGACAGCAGGCTTTTCCTAGAGCAAGTAAGCACTGCTTTGTATTTGTCAGAGCTAGTCACTAAGGCAGCCCAGGTTCAAGGGCTGTGGGGATGGCTCCCACCTCCCAGTACAAAGAGAATACAGGATTCCATCAAACTCCATCTGCCACAGTAACTCACACCACATACCACATTTAAAATGAAAAAAAGAGAAAGCAAAAAAAAAAAAAAAAACAGTTATGCACCATTTCATATCCTCTGCTTTATCCATTCATGCTTTTCAGACCATATGTGCACACTACACATCTTCAGAACATCATTATCACTTTTCTTAGTTTCTTAGGAGGCTTCTGTAGTTGTTTATGGTTTGATTTTTATCCCCAACCAACTCCTTTTCAAGAGTGGATGCTGTGGGCCAACACACAAGTACTTCTTCCTTGAAAATATGCAGCTGCAAATTTCAACTAAAAGTCAATTCTTGAAAGACCTAGAATATGTTAAATGCATTTCTATTTCCTTGGTTTCACCTAAATTTTCATTGGTTCTGTTCTGCTTTCTATAGACATTGAAAGGCCAGTGTGTGCTCTCTTAGCTCTGTAAGGATCCTTAGATGTTTGTCTGTCTGTCTTGTCTTGTCTTTTCTTTCTTTCCTTACTTCCTTTGTTTCTTTCCTTTTCTGGGGGGTGGTGTGGGGTGGGGAGAGGGTCTCACCATGTACCCCAGGCTATCTTTGAACTCAGTGTGGATCAGGCTGGCCTCATACTTAAGAGATCCGCCTGTCTCTGCCCCCTCCTTCTGAGTGCTGGTATCAGAGGTGTGCACCACCATGTCTGACTTGGCTCTCTTCATTTCGTTTGTTCGCATTGTTCTTAAAGTATATGGTTATATGTAATATGGACATTTTTTATCTGAAAGTCCTCTAAGTGTTTTCGAATAGCTCAGTAGAGTAAAAAAAAAATGGCTGTTTTTTTGCAGTGATCTAGAACATGCTTCCTAGGGACATCATGTTTTGTTTCTTGGATCCCATGCCAGTTTAGTCCTGGAGGAGCCTCAGTTGGGTCTTTACCCATCTTAAGTCTGAGTGTCCCAGGCAAGCTCAAGAGGAGGAGCTTTGCGTTGTTTGTTTTTGTTTCTGGATACTCTTCACTATTTCTCTGGTGAGAAATTTTTTGCCGTCCTGTCTCCCCCTTTAGTTTGAAAAAATTGTTTTCAGGACTGCTTTACAGTTACGTTCTGGTATTGTGTGTGTGTGTGTGTGTGTGTGTGTGTGTGTGTGTGTGTGTGTGTGTGTGTGTAAGAGGTCCCTTCAGGAATTTTGTTTCCCTTGTCCAATTTGTATTCTTTATTCCCCGTATCTTCCTTTCAGTAGCAAACTTCCTCATTGGTAGAACTCAAGTCTTCCTGGGTGTGTAGTAGATTGAAATTTGATATTCAAAACTGTCTTATCTCATCTCTTACTTGACTATAGTTCTGCCACATGTGAGGCTGAAAATATCCTATGAGGGGGATTCTTGCCTCCTTGTTGTCTGGCACCACACTAGTGGCTGTTCAGGTATGGTGCTGTTCTGGCTCCCAAGTTTTCTGTGACATTCCTTCTCTTCAGTCTTCTAACCAAAAAGACTTTGTTGTTTAGCAACCTGTGATGGGGATGGATAATACATAAACATGCTTAATAATCCCCAAAGTTCCTAACGGCATCTGAAGAAAGATATGCTTGCTGACGTGGTCCAGCCATGTAGTTCCTCTTCCTGCAGTGATGAAGTCTGCTGTTGCTTTTCTGGGCAATTGTTTGTTTTTCATAGTCTTCAAAGCTTTAAAATTTTTAAATGATATTTTTAGTTAACATGCAAAATAAATAGGTTTCCTTCTTACATTTTCATACATTTAATACACACATACTTGTATGTTCATATTTGCTCCCTCTACTACTGTCCTTGCCTTCCCTCACCTCCTTCTGCTCCTTCTCCCTAACAGCCCCATTGTACTTTCATACGGTAAAGTTCATATAAATTAAGTTCTGCATATGGGAAAAACGTTTGTCCCCCCGCCYCCTTCCTTATGATTTATTTATTTATTTTATGTGAATACACTGTCTCTCTTCAGACACACCAGAAGAGGGCATCAGATCCCATTACAGATGGTTGTGAGCCACCACGTGATTGCTGGGATTTGAACTCAGGACCTTCGAAAGAGCAGTCAGTGCTCTTAACCACTGAGCCATCTCTCCAGCCCTTGTTTCCCCTTTTAAAAAAGCTTTTTCCTTTGATTTTTTTTTTTGAGATCTTTTTTCTTTTGAGTGTATCAATCGGATTCCAATTATACCTTGTTATGACTGTCTCTTCTTCATAGGCATTGCTTTTTCATCATCTCCTCTTGAACATTTTCTCAGTTCTTGCTTTTTAAGAACATGTACTAACTCTTGGTATCTCTCTTCTTTCTGATTGTCTTCCTTTTCTGTCCTTTCCATTTGTTACATTTGAGATATTGGGTGTGCAGACCTGTCTGTAAATTTGCCCTTCCTYACCATTTACAGCCTGGCACTGCACACACACTTCAAGACCTAAAGTCCAGGAGTTCAGAATAATGTTCTTTTACTTGTGGAGGTGAGAGAAGGAGAAATTAACTTGATTACTATATTGTTTAGAAAGGATGGTGCTTTACRTTGTTTTTCATCATAAGTTTTATTAAGATTTAACTTATATAATTTGCCCATTTAAAGAGTATACTTCATACATAGTCTTTTAGGATATTCATAGAGATTCCAACCTTCAATACAGTTTAAATTTTAGAATATTTTCATTCCTTCTGATAGAGCTGCCTGACCCACTAGCAGTCACTGGTAATTGT
>BDUI01052854.1:0-11424 GCA_002335545.1 Apodemus speciosus | reverse complement strand
ATGTGGGAGCTGGAGGAGGGTGGCCCAAGAGCTCTGAATGTCTGGGTCCAGAGCAGCCAAGACCAAATATAGGGTTTAGTAAGAAATGACTTGAGACTACCAGCGGGGAGTAGGTTATCTACATGGAGGTTAGGAAGTAGTCCAACCATTGAGCTACAAAAAGCATATCAAAATATAAAGGGTGAGAGAGAGAGAGAGAGAGAGAGAGAGAGAGAGAGAGAGAGAGAGAGAGGAATATGCATGCCATCCAGCCAGGATCAATTTGAGTGGCTTTAAAAGGGTACTGTTACAATTCTGAAAGATTCATGTGGGTATCCCTAAGGATCTTGTGAGAGTAAAAAGGTAAGTTGAAAACCTCATATGGCCATTTCTACTTCTGAAGATGAAAGTAACCACAGTCTATAGAAATAGAAAAGTTGGAGAGATAAATTCTCTTTGCAAATTGGTATTTGGACGATATTCCTGATAATATTATGATTAATTTCTGACTATTGAACTCCACAAATAGAAGATTTTATTTTCATGTTTTTAGTTGACAAACATATGACAATTAAATATACTTTGGGCAGAAAATTAATGCACCTTACAATATACAGAACTCACAATATTTGTCTTCAGTTTATATTTTGGCATAGGTAATGAAGATACACCATCATTTTTACTCACTCTAAAAATAAAAATTCCTAAATATGATAACATAAAATCCATCAATATTTTTAATTGCCAGTAATTTACATCAACAGGGAAGTCTGGTAAAATATTCTTGGAAAATATGGTTTACTAGGCTGCTCTAAAAATGAAAAATCATTTAGAGAATGATGGCAAAAGAATGTGTTAAGTGCATAATTACAGCATGAAAATGTTAAAGTGTGATTAGAAGTGAAAGATTACCTGGCAGTGAGATATCTGATATCTATATCTAAACTGCATTGAGATCTTTATAAATTCTCACCATTTTGAAGCATAAGAATAAATTATACATTTTTCAGCATGTGCAAAATGACCAYGGGATATTTTCAAAACAGAAGCACAGATCACATAGCATAGAATCAATAACATCATGTCTGCATGGCAGAGCTATAAAAATGAAGTAGTGTTGTCTTCACTTGGGTCTGTAAAACTGGTTATAGACAGAATTCAACAATGTGATGTGGATTAAAATGCTTAGAAGATGGGGAGATACYTTTTAAGAAATATAGTGATCAATTCATAAAACTAATGGAATATATACATTAACAATTAATGGTAAATTTTCTTTATTTACAGTTTCCATGTTGCTACCCATGCTTCTTATGCTTATATGAGTTAGCTTGCCTGCAGAAATCATRAGAGATGAGTACTAATGTTTCACACCTTTGCATTTAGCATTCCACAGAGCAAACAGATGCACTGAATCTTGAAGTCTACTTAGTCTGTTAGTGGATTATCAATATTAGATACAATACTGGATTTCAATATTTGAACTTGGATAGACTTTTTGGCTAGATCTGTGAAAATTATCTCATTTAACATCAGGAAAGTCATTAGGGATGTGACAAAAGCCATTCTAGTTAAGCAGGGCAGATAGAAACCAAAAATAAATTCATTAAAATCCTAGTGGTTATAGATGTTCATTTTCTTGAATAGTTTTGGAAGGGAGGGTAATTGCTTTGTGCGGGTAGCTGCTAGAGTAARCAGACAACTGAACCCATCATAAAACGTTTTCCTGGCAGAGAAGGCAGTGAGTAAATCTAACAAGAGTGTATGTCTTCTCCATCACTTTCTTCCCAGGAGCATAATGGGATCTGTCTTCCCAAGTCCCAAGTTCTCAGTAGAATGACCACAGGTCTTCAGAGTATACAGGGCAAGTTTACTGCACTTTGTATCAGATGGCAGATTCCTCTGTAGTTCCAGACATTATTCTTGACTTGCAGGGTATAAAGTCAATACAGCAGGGAGAAACTTCTCTATTCATAACACTAACACGGTTCTGTTCAAAAATGAAGAACATCACATTGTGCTTGATAATAGAATTTTCAAAACTAGCATCTATTGCTGACTTGTCTCAAGTATCTTTCTTTTACCCTAGAGACAGACCAAAAGCTACGTTAAGTGTACATTCCTGTAGGAAAACAGAAGAGTCCGAACGAACTTGCATGAATGTTCTAAAGGCAGAAAACTAAGTGATGATGTCAATGTTGTTTGGGTTTCTATATTTAATTACTCATTTTCTTTGTAATAGTGTGCATTTAGCTTTCCAAAATTGCTTTATCTGTAACATTATAAGGATAAGAAAATTTCATATTGTAAATTTGTATGTTCAAAACATTAGCTAATATTCCTTATTTGACTAGCCCTTGTCCAAGTAAAATATACTCTTCACAATTACTACATACAGATGTTTCTAAAATTCATCCTAGGTATTAGGCCAATAAAAGTAAAACAGCTTCAGCTTGATTGGATGCTATCACAGATTAGTTTGAGGACTTGTAGAAATAAAGAATTTTAAATTTTAAGTAGTTTTTCTCTAAAATTGAATACAAGTTGATTCTAATGAATTCAAGTTAAATCAAACTACTTTTTACAGAAGGGCTTTTTAAAGCTTGTCATCAGCTGCAATGGAGCTGAAAGAAGAAGGATGAAAATAACTCCTGCCATGATTTACCACTTGCCCATTAGTCTCTCAACAGGGTAAGCTGAATTTCTATGTGATATTTATCTTTAAGGGACCTGATTTTGGCTAGCATATAAGAGATTTCTAAGGTTTCCTTCACACATATGATAGGCATATTTTAGTGGGAAAATAAGAACAAACAAAAACTTTGCTTTCCCCTGTCTACCTACCCATCTGTACACCCTTTTATAGCATTTAAAATGATTTTCTAATTTGAAATAAAATTAGCCCTAAATATAAGGTTCTAACATGTAGAGAAATGAAAAAGAAAAGAAAATGTATAAGGCATTCATTTTATCTCTCTCTTGTTCAGTTGTTAATATTAGCCTTGAAAATGCTATGTTGAGATAGCATGGTGTTATAACTCCCCAGTATGTAAGATGGGACATAGAAACTCATATTTTTTTTATTTAAATTCTGTCCTGATTTTGAAACTCAACATTATAAGAGAACATTAAAGTTTTATGTTTTTTACTTCCCACTCCCAGGCTGGTGACCAAACKTGTTGGCCTGCAATTCTTGATCTACCTGCTTCAGGTTCCCTTGGCTTGAGATACAGACTTCTGTTGCTGGAAAAGGCCCATAAGCCACAAGCTGCAAAAACTTCACCCTTAACAATAGTGTTGCAGGTATCAAAAATCTACAGGAAGGGTTATGACTACTCTAAAAGGGAACATAATATTTGGCTTATATTTGTACTTTTGCCTAAATAATTATCAATTTAATTGAAAATAGTTGCCTAAAAGTAAGTTAAATAATTTATTGTCAGGCTAAAAGTTTATTTGGGATTATAACAAGAACTTGCTTTAATATGCTTAGGAGCTAGACAAGATATGCATTTTTTTCTCACCTAGACATTTGAAATCTTGACTAAAATGTAATTCTGAATATTTGTTTAGTTTTTTTTAAAAAATGTTCTGTTTCATTAGTTTACACCACCAAGTTTAGCACAGCCAGCTTTTAGATGGAAGTCCTTCAGTTTGCGTGACCGGCTAATCTGGAGGGTATTTTAAGGGAAAATACCCCCATGGAGCTGCTGAGAGCCAGCAGGAAGATGAACAGAGGTGAAAATTAGGGAAGAAAATTCATCTACATACCCAGCAGGTTTTGGTCATTTATATATTCATCTGTTTTCAGTTCTCAACTTGATAGGAGTATGTCCATTTCATGGTACCGTGCAGAGAAAATGAAGTGTGTAAGGTCATTCAATAAAGATTAAATTAAAAACATATTCCTATTGCACCCTCAGGGTCCATTAGGCTTGATGAGTGTACAAATACGTTCTTTGTGTTATGTGCTCCATCCTGAAAGAGACTGTATACTTCGCTCATTATAAATGTGCACCTGAAAAGATTGAACATTATCCCCTGTTTTTTAACTGACCTGTGGCCACCGCTGGGTTCATTAGTGCAGAACATCTTTTCCACTGGCTGAGTCTGCCCTATTGTTTGCATTGGCCAGGGTCAAGTCAAGGGCACTCGGCCTAGATTGGACTCATTTGTCAGAGGGTCTAGCAACAAAGCTGATTTCAGCAGAGATGGGGTGAATTTCATGGGGCTGAAACACAACCTTTGACATCAAGTGCCCAGGGCTCCTCGGAGTTGCACAGATGGCCTGCCACCCTTAGGCATCTAGGAACAAAGAATTGGTGAATTAGGAGAAAAAATAAAGTTTCCACAGTCAGCATATATTTTAAGTGTTTAAATTATTTGCAGGGATTTCTGACAGTCTAAAATTGCATCTTGAGCACTTGTGATAATCGCTGTGCTTTTTAGACTATGAAGGAAAAAAACAATTCAGTTGGGGGCTTATTGCTTAACTGGTGTAACGGGTAAAGTGTAGCAATTTAGTGTGGAGTGCAGGTTTTCCATGGTCAGCAGGAGCCGGCATGAACAATGGGTCGTGCTGAGGTAGCATGTGGAAAATGACTTTAATACACTATATAGAATGGCTTATTGCCTTGGTCAATAGGCTGCAGTGAAGATGGTGTACTCAGCCACTTGGGAAGGTTAAAGCTGTCAGGGAACACTTTGACTGATATGCAGGCCCTGCTTATGAGGTCTCTAATGGAAAAACCTGACAAGGAACGTTATAAAGGTTACACTTGACACATACTTCAGCATTATGCCTTATATTAATCCATTTTTTAAAGGTAGGGTACTTTATATTTGTTACAAATTGATGCCACAATAGTATTAACACTCCAGAGGAAACATTTAAACTTTGCAGTAAAGTAGGGTGCAGGATAGGATTAGATCACTGCCTGAAATAGGACACTCCTGCAGGATGCAGGCAACATACTGCAAATAATGTAGTCCATTGTTGGGTATATACCTGATTCTTTATCATCCAGGAGCCACAATTTGAAAAATGTCTTCATGATATTTTCCTTTTCTGTTAAAGAAAATATTACTTGAAATAACATTGTAATGTTTTCTGGAGGAATGCTATAAGAGCAGTGAATTATATTGAGTGTCTTTCTGCTTCTTATGGGGAATGAAGAAAAATAGTGAATGAAATTTTGCTTTTCCCCTGAACTTGGCATAACACTCCAGCGCACTGTCCATGGACAACTGGTGGTCTCATCTCATAATGAGTGTAGTTCTAGCTTATTCTGAGAATCAGATAAGCTAAATGTTCTTAATCAGTTAGAGTCACAGAATTTGGTAAAAGTGAGGAACAGGAGGCTTCCTGTTCTGATTTTGTAATGGATGAAGAATAGATAATGCAAACATTTATTAAGATTCTCAATATTGTYGGGTTTCTGTTATTAGCCATATATCAGRCATTGGGTTCTAGGGATAAGACATTTAATTCTAAAGCCACTAAAGACTCTAGCATAGATTATTAACTATGGGTTTCTSATTAGAATAAGATATAATGATATTTGTAGAAGAATGCCAAACATAGACAGTTTTAATTTGTCTTCGCACTTCTCTCTTTTAAACAATGAGACTCCTAAGGAAGTACTAAGGCTTTGGAAGAGCTGCCAGTCTGTACAAAGTACTGGCTTGCAATYCTGGATAGCGAGGGGCTTCTACTGTATTTCTCTGTATAAAGTTATCCAAGAAGACATATTCATGTGAAATATGGATATTTTCAGCTGAGAAGAAACTATAATTGGCTCTTAGAAGTCTTGTCAATTTTGACACAGAAAGAATTTATAACAAAAATATTGTTTAAAATACTTTTAAATGTATTAAAGTTCAAGATAATTTTTTCTGGTTAAAATGTGATTAAAATATAACAATGTTACATTTACAACAAATATGCCAATAATAGAAGCTTGCCTGTTTATCAAAATAGGTATGGTAGTATAATTATATATGTGGAAAATTATAGGTGCAACAATATTATTGAATTGTTAATTATGTGACCATATATATCTCATATTTTATGATTTCATGTATATACCACACATAAATACATTTTCTTAGTTAGGCAGATTGAAATGTAAAAGCTAGTTAAAGGAGAACAAAAAACTAATTAGATTACACTATTGAATGACTAAACCACAATCCAAGCTTTAAAAGACAATGGAAAGATGTTAAACTTTCAAAACTTTTTCTCTCAACTATAATTGCAAACTATAAGCTATAAACAATCTCTTAATGATCTAATTTATTTATTAGAGATATTGCTCTGCCTTTCTTGAAATGTGATGRTAAAAGATAAATAAGAAATGTAATGAGACGACATATTGGCTATAAGTTTTATAATTGTAACATTAGAAACATAAGTATGTTAAAACACTAATACATACATTTTATAATTGTAAATGTATTTCAAATACTTTTTCTGTGTTTCCTAGAATTTTCCTATCTGCAGATCTTTGTGTTTACTATGTATAGTTTATGTACATGGTTTTCAATGTATACATTTCTTTATATTTCTCTTCATATAAAATGTAATGTAGCATCAAAGATCTACATATACAGAAGAAAATTTAACTCATTAAAAATAAAACAGCAAGATCTATACCTGAAAATATATAAAGGCAGGTTATATTAGAAATGACTTGATTTAGGCAGTACTCAGGGTGGCACAGACCGAACACAAGGTTGTACCCAACATTACCATGTATGAACCAGCACTTTCCACAAGTTTCCCTGCCATGTACTTTAACAAGACAATGTAAAATTATATAATGTATCCTAACATACATTATCCCTGATAATAATAAAATGAACGATGACTACTGAGAATCATGAATGGGTGGGAGGACATGCTAGGTGGCAGCAGACTTTCAGATCATCTCTACATCCTGGGAAAACTCAGTCTTTGAAGCTAACTAAAGGCACATGACTGCTCAGTAAAAAATATTTTCACATTTTTAATGCATAAACTTCTGTGAGAAAAGACAAACTTATTAAAATCACCAAAGTGCCAGACATTTTTATAACACTCAGACAACTATCAAAGTGATCCAAACTACTGAATTACAATTGTTAAGAAAAATGACATGACTAAATGATTAAATTGAAATGATGTGAATTTAACTCAATAGTTCAAACCACATGTGATAATTAACAAGCATTAGATGTCTCATAAAACTTGGTATTTTTAACTTTTACATTTGTATTAAGCTTATATTCTGTTTCTGTACACACTTAACTTCCTATGTGGTAATATTTTCCTAAGAAGAACTCATGCCCAACTCTGTTACAGAAAGCATAGCGTATGCTAACATGGTCAATAGGCACTTAGTTGTGGTTGATATTCAACTATCTGAAAACTGATTTTTCAGTTAATGATATGAAATAGATCAGTTCTGCCAGCTCAGTTCTCAATGAACTAAATGGGAAAGGCTGAAAACATCATGTGGTATTCAACAGTCACTTCAACAGAAGCTTCAACTGTGTTCATAAAGCAATACAGGCATCCCTCAGTTCTCAGAGAAACCAGAACTGCGTGTATATCTTAAATTGTCCTGTTCTCTTACAGATTATTATAACATTTTATGCCCATGAATTATCCTGAAGTCTAAATTATTTTATGAATAATTTTTTTCAATCTGGGTTACAAGATTAAGGTTTCACAAAGATCAAAAGGAATGAATTTCAAGAAAACACTCTCTCAAAGGTCCTGAGTCAGCATTTCATTCCTTATATCTTCACAATAATGTCAGCCTACAGGCAAGATTATCAGCCAGTTTTGACTGTATTTTCACATTTTTACTATGACTATATATATACATATATATATATATATATGTGTATATATATATATATAAACATCTAGGAAAAAGAAGCAAAATAGTAGTGTGGAAAATACAGCTTAATATTTATAAAGCTAAGTCTGGTTCAGAGTATAAAAGTGCACTGACTCAGCATAATTGATCAATATTTTTGCATACTCACCTAACAACTCCAATAAAACTGCATTCTCATGAATAACTTTTAATAAGCGTAAAACCAAAGCTGAATGTTTTTCTGTTAAAAAGAAATTTTATTGCCCCAGGCTACTAAAATATAAATATTGTAACTTTATTTTATTTCGAATATGAAGGATAATTGGTTATATGGTATTACTAACTTGTATAGGTCATACACAGACATGGATGAAAAATAGCATGATTAATTTTATTTATAATTCACTCAAAGTAATTGGAACTAGTAAAAATACAAATTTTGAATAAAGCCTTTAACTCTGCAAATATAATATGATATAATACAAATATAATCAAAGCAAAGGGATTTATAAATCGTCGAAATACATAACAATCATGCAAAATTTTAGTTAAAATGTTCGTTTGTAATTGGAAGGAGTTATTAAGTCCATACACACTAATATGGATATACTATTTTACTTAAATAAAAAGGTATTTTCTGATAAATATTTTAAAAAGATATGGACTAGAAATGTGTGCTGAAAAAGGCTACAATTGCTATATTTAAGAGAATCTACAACATTTTGAAAGCAAATATAAAACAATTTTTCTGTCTTGTTTATAATTGAGTGGGGTCATAACCTTTCTGAGAAGTACAAGATATAAGGTACCTGTACCCTCAAACCTTCTTGATCTTTGGTTGACTTGGTATTTTGACCTTGCCTCAGAACACAGAGCCTTCATGTTAACTGATGGAGGGGTCACTGAGTTTACAGCACTGTTTAGTGTTTTATTTTAACAGTTCAATCGTAAGGTGAAGGGGAATTCTCCTGAGAGAGACTCTAATAGCTCTATTACGTTTCTGCTACAAAGACCTCTTCAGATAATTGTTTTCAGAATTGTGATATGATCATTTTAGAACTTCTAGACTAAATATCTGCTTCATGTCGTCATGATTCTGTTCCTATTATTTCACATTGTATTAATTTTCATTACATTATTAAATTTAAAAAAGTTTATTTAAAGTGCAGACCTTGATGTGTATACAACAATGCTTTTCTATTGGGGATAACAAGCTCTAGTTTGCAGTCTTCCTCCTCACACAAGGGATGGTGTAATGCTAACTAGAGTGACAGCTGTGCTATTCCAATGTCTGAGTGACTTTTCACATGTCAAAATTTTGTTCCTTGCTTATTAAACACATTCATTTAATAATATTTGATTGAAATTTTAATGCTACTATTTAAAACAACATGAGAATATTCAAGTTTCACTTGGATATTAAAACTAGTTTAGAAAAATCCTYTCTCTTTTTCTGCTCATGCTGTAACCCTGAGCCTTGCCTATACCAGAGATGTACAGAAGCATTCACCTRAACTTTATTCCTAGACCCRGAAAAATTAAAACTATTAATACAATTTTCTAAAAAACATACCTACTATAACATTATGTTTTCTTTCTGAGTAGCACATAGCATAGTGGGTTTGTTTTTAATAAAGTCAACAAGATTTGAGTTGAACTAGGCAAAGATTGTTGAAGAATCAGGCACTCTTAGAAATGAGTCACCGATTTGTTATATAATACAAAGTTGTCAGCCCTGAAATGTTATACACACAGACAACAAGAGACTCAGCAGGTTGTATTTATACATGTATGTATATGTACATATCAAGCACAGAAAAATAAAATATCAATTTGATTGATAGTAGGGCTAAGATAGAGGAAAAGAGAGTGGAGAGGRTTTTAGTTATATTTTTAATTAAAATTTAACAATAAATAAACAGATGTTGACTTGTTCTCAATGTTATACTTATAGTTAGGGTTTTTAGTAAAAGAAAACCTCTAAAGGGAGCTGGCTTACAGTTTACAATATTTAGTCTACAATTTTCATGGCAGAAAGCATGGCAGCTTGTAGGCACCCAAGGCACTAGAGNGAAAAATTAAAACTATTAATACAATTTTCTAAAAAACATACCTACTATAACATTATGTTTTCTTTCTGAGTAGCACATAGCATAGTGGGTTTGTTTTTAATAAAGTCAACAAGATTTGAGTTGAACTAGGCAAAGATTGTTGAAGAATCAGGCACTCTTAGAAATGAGTCACCGATTTGTTATATAATACAAAGTTGTCAGCCCTGAAATGTTATACACACAGACAACAAGAGACTCAGCAGGTTGTATTTATACATGTATGTATATGTACATATCAAGCACAGAAAAATAAAATATCAATTTGATTGATAGTAGGGCTAAGATAGAGGAAAAGAGAGTGGAGAGGRTTTTAGTTATATTTTTAATTAAAATTTAACAATAAATAAACAGATGTTGACTTGTTCTCAATGTTATACTTATAGTTAGGGTTTTTAGTAAAAGAAAACCTCTAAAGGGAGCTGGCTTACAGTTTACAATATTTAGTCTACAATTTTCATGGCAGAAAGCATGGCAGCTTGTAGGCACCCAAGGCACTAGAGRAGCTGAGAGTTTTACACCCATGTAAGCCGATAGCAGCAGAATGTGAACTGCAGATACCTCAAAGATGCCTTCACAGTGACCACTTCATTCATTCCTTACAATATATTACCACTCTCTATGAGCTACGTTTTAAATACAGGAGTCTATGGGGGCCATTTCTATTTAAATCACCATAACCTGTAAATGAGGAGTTATTCTTTAATCAGGAGGTCTCCAATTAGACATACAGAAGGATGAATTTCTATTCTTTGTCTAAGGTTTAAATTATATATTTATAAATGTAAACAGTTTCAACTTTTTGTAAGAAACATGTTACAGAGAAATGAATTAAAAGTTTCTKTATTAACTATGCTTTAATTAATTAATTGGATGAGGTATTTTATTTTTCCAAAAACTAATAGTGAATAATTCCATAGATACCTTTTCCCCAAATTCCTGAAGAAACAATACATTCTGAATAGTTAACTTACACAAAATTCTTAACTGGGTGCTCAGCTAAAAGAAATAAGATTAGTGGTTGTCTCATTCTGTGGGAGAGAGTGGCTTTGTGAATGCCAAAGTGCAGTTACAGGGGATGGTGATGCTCTGTGGCTTCAGATGGTAATTATCTCAACTAAATCTTTGTCAAAATCCATCAAACTCCACTTAAGTGCATTTGAAACGGTATGAAAACTCTGCTTTCAGCAATTTCATATTAGTAGAATAAAGAAAAATGGAATTGAACCAATTTGTTATGTTTGTTATAGGAAATATAAAATATTTAATATAAAATTTTGTTTCAGACCATTTCTTTCTTGCTACTTTTTTTTCAGTACAGAATTCTTTTTTTTTATTGGATATATTCTTTATTTACATTTCATTTCCCATTCCTGGTTTCCCCGTGCCCCGCCCCCCAATGTCCCAAAGGTCTTTTTCCCTCCCCGCCCCGTTCCCCTATTCACCCCTTCTCTCTTTCCTGTTTTGGTATT
>BDUI01052815.1:4762-15182 GCA_002335545.1 Apodemus speciosus | reverse complement strand
AATTAAACCCTGTTGTGGCTGGGGACCATTTCCAAAAGATACTTTGCTTTTCAGGACTATATCAATATATTTTTTCAATATATTACCTTATGATGGCTTTAATCACTATAGAAATGAGATATCAATATATTTCAGAAAATAAATCCAGCCGTCTGATACTTAGTATTGCTACACATCTGTGAGTGCACTCGGGCCCCCTGACACCCAGAGCTAGCAAGTAGGAGCCATTTGGATCCATTTGACCACAGCTTTATATCTCTCATTTTACAATTTGATCAGCAAGAGTATAGGTAAGAAATTTACCCTACATACCATTACCTGTCAACCTGACACAGCCTGATACAACCTTTAAAAAATGAGTTTTAATTGAGCAATTGTCTTTATTAGAGTAGCCYGGAGCATCAGTGAGGAATTATGTTAATTATTAATTGTTGCAAAAGGCCTGACCTACTTACTGAAGACAGTACCATCTCRGGGCTGTTGTAAGGCTGGGCCAAAGACAGCATTCCTTGGTGTTTTCCATTCAGGTTCCTGACCTGAGTTCTTGCCYCAACTTCCCATAATGATGGACTATACCCTTACAGTAAAACCACACAAATCCTTTCTTCCCCTTAGATACTTTTAGCAGAGTGTTTTGATCTCAGTACCATGAAGAAAACTAAACAGCCAACCTAAGCTTGAAATTATTTAGTGTTTCTCTCTTAAATTCAATCTACCTGAATATTTGGCTGTCTTACACTGCTCCTCAATGTAACTGAAGCCTAAGTGAAAAGAAAAATAAACTATATGAGAAGCAACCCAGAAATGCATTTGTTAGAGTGGCAAGAGAAAGACAAACATTAAAAGTATGATGTTAACGGTCATCTTGACATATTAACTGTTAATCTGACACATAGTGTTAGACATACACACACATAAATACACACACACATATATGTATACATATATGTATACATATACACATATATATGTATATACATACAGTCCATCTGTACAAAGCAATTTTAAGGGAAGATATACCCTCTAAAGAAATTATAAAGCTTTAAGAACAGACATTTGCACATGCACATGTACACTCAAATTCTGAATAGAAATTATTAAGTCCAATTTAGGTAACAACTCTAGAAGTGCTGATGCTAGGGAAAATTGAAGTGGTGGGTTACATCCCCCACCTTTCAAGCTCCATATTTAGGTGCTCAATATTTCTGTCCTCTATATGTTGCCCAGGGCGGGAGATGGCTTAATGCAGTGGTTCTCAACTTTCCTAATGTTGCAACACTTTAMTACACTTCCTCATATTGTTGTGAACCCCAGCCATAAAATTGCTACTGCATTACTGTAATTTTTGCTACTGTTATGAATTGTAGTGTAAATATCTGATATGCAGGATATCTGACATGCAACACCAAGAGGGTAGTATCCCATGGATTTAGAACCACTGGATTAGAGAGGGGGTATGAGAGAAATTAGCATTAGGTTCAGTGTCTGATCACACAGGATTTTTGTCACAATGTTTCCCAGAACTATAGATAACTTCCTGTCTTCACATCCTTATTAAACTGACTAACAGTGTGACTTAATCATTGTAGTCATTGTGTGCTCTTTTGAATGTTGCTCTCTTAACACCCCTCATAAGCAGATAAATATTCACTTTGCTTTTAGAGTTCCTTGCTATTTTCCTTGATGTCAGAAAAATGTTACTTATCAACTAATAATGTAATTACTAGTAATTTAGATAAAATAAAAATTATTTAAGCATAYGCAAATAAGACTGTGGGTATTATACATGCAATCGCCCAGAGTTAATTACTTGACTAACCAATCARATAATTTCCATGTATTATAATGAGAAGWTATTAATTCTAACATAAGTAGGAAAAGATCAGTACTATTTGTGACTTCTAACTTTAGCATCCCACTCTACCCACTAATAGATTAAATTGAACGGTTTAATTGAAACTGGACTATTTAAAATAATGTACTGAATTGCCACACATTTCTGTTCCCTTCCAAAGGCATACAATCCCTTCCCCCTTATGTTTATTTCTCTAGCTTTGTACTCCCACAGTCTGTAGCTAGATTGTTGACATTTCTGATCTATGGTGACAGGCCCCTTGCCCTTTGGCTTCTAATGGGATTCAGTCTGTGGGGCACACTGGTAAAGGTCAAAGGTCTAAGGGGGATAAGTTTATTTCCCACTGACTCCCTCCCTAAGCTCCTGAAGTGAACTCTTCCCTTTTAGGAACTATATTCTGATATATATATATATACATACTCTCCTGCTATCTCTAGAAAGAATCTCTTTGGTTGCTTCATCATGCCCTCTGTTATTTGCCTTGGCACAGAATTCCAGTCTCTATTCCATTACCTCAACTTCTTCACTTCTGCCACATTTCCCTTACTGGTTGTCCCTGGTTGTTGGCAATGCTGTCTCCCTTCCAGCATACTTCCTCTCCAAGCACTTAACTATTAAGGGAGAAGAGATACAGCAGCAATGGACATTACACTTATTTATCCAAGATTTCTAGGACCAGGGGATAATGCAGAATGCTATTTTCATGAACTCATTGGAATTAGAGGTCATTCATTTGAAAGACACAGGAAGTTTATGTCAAGTATCTGGAGATCCTGAGTACCATATCCCTCTGATTTGTTAAAAGCAATACATGCCCACAAATGCTTTGCTCATCAGCATCAGAAATTAACAAAGAAGGGGCAGTTCATTTGAAGAGATCATGAGAAAATTATGCTTTTATAAGAACAAACTTGTAGGTCTGTATATTCTTTTGGTGAAGATGAGGTGATGGTACATAGACCGGAATTCTATGCCAAGGCAAATAACAGAGGACACGTGAAGGTACAATAGATAGGGACTTTTTCCAGTCCTGAATATAGGCTATAACAGTGAAGATCATTTAAAGATGGGAATGTTCTAGGGAAGCTCAACTCATAAGATCCCATAGTAAGAGCATAATAATCATGTTAACAGCATGTCATCTAATAATATAAATGGTCATTATGGWTGAATAGTAAGATTAAACTATCTTTTTTTTAAATGTAATCTTCAGAAAAAGGCTGACTGGAAATACTTTTTCCCATCATATTGGATACTTGTAACTTTCAAAAAATTRTACTCCTCAAAAGTTGTCAAGTACATATGTAGATACAATCTAACAAACCATAAATAACTATCCTTTTAATTCTTAACCATCATCATTAGTCTCCTGGTTGATGTAAAAAGTCAGAATTCATATGAGCATTTATAAGCCATGTGTGATGATTTAATGTAACAGAGCCCATAAAATAGTGGTTTTGATAGTAACTAGAAACATTTAGAGCTTTGAGTAAGCCATCTTACTTTTGGGGTTTGCTTGAGTTAGTATCGATGTAGTTAAGACTGGTCTAGATCTTGCAGTTTTTCTGCGTGATCTTTCTGAGAGTTGGGACTGTATTCATGGACAACCATAACCAGCTTTAGTCACGTGTTAAGTCTAATTAAGGAGCTCATTAGATAATTTTTGTCATGTTAATGGCATTAAATGGTTATGAAATCTTAAATCATATGAATTCAGTTTTCAGGACATGAATCTTATTAATGTTATTTCTCTGACTCCTACATAATACAATGCACTGCTTGGCTTTTTGATGGCACAAACATATTCTGATAGCCCTCATTTCCTTCTCYCTGTTGATGACTTACGAGCCTTGTTGTCCATGTAAATGAGAGGCAATTTTGAAATCTTAAGTATGAGCATAACTTTCTCTAGGCTTTCTTTGCTTTTAAAAAATATGAGACGATTTCTTCCTTTGTTTATTGTGCCCAAGACTATCCAAAGCATTTCCATTTTCAGCAGCTCATTAGGGAAAGTGCTGGCATGTAGCTGCTGGATAAGATTAATAGAGAAAACTGACTCTGTCGTCTAATCTACATTTGTTTGCAATTTTTGGTCAACCAATGGCCCAGAATATTTGTAGAAAATAAAATATTTTATGTCCAAAGTAGCTTCTAAATGGTTTTCTGTTAGCTTCTTGGTTTCTCAATGACAGTGACTAAATGTTGTTTACTCCTCTGTCCCTGGCTTTCAGAACAATGCTAAGCATGAGAATGCTTTCAAGAAATCATATTGAAAATTTAACAATCATTTTCATAAAATTGATTTGTGTGTTGAATGTAATCACATCTGTACCCTTCCACTAACTGAGTGGAGAACTAAAGGGGCAGAAAAAATGCATTTTGTTGTTGTTTTGGAGGCATAAAATGTGCTAAGCACATAACTCATACCAGAGCTCTCTACTGCACACTAAGTGACCTATGGGAGATAATCAGGCAAAGAAAGCCTTACAGATAAGTTTCAGAAACCAGATGAGATCATTGGGTGCTACAAAAGTATGCATTAGAGTTTTCATGATATTGTTGTTAGCCAAAGGAAAGTAGTAGAAGTAAGAAATAAACTCATATCACCAGAGAATTTAGGGTTGGGGTATAAAGTCACACTCTCCATATGTAACATTTATTATAATTTCTATAACTTCTTGTTCATCTCTTGCTTTGTCTGAGAGAACATAGCAACATCTTCAGTGTTCATTGTATTTCATCTGTATTTCTTTTTATATTACAAAGCTTTGGAAAACTTTCTTGGTACAAGAGATAGTGACCTAATATTGATCTAATACTTATACTTTAAAATATGCCATTTCTACTGCATTTTAAGTGCTCCTTGAAACTTACCACCTTTCCACCAAGGTATTAGAGTGAAACCAGCCTAGATGTGTCTCAGATCCCCAGTCTCTGTCAGAGTTCAGGGCAATAAAGCATTCCTCAAGAGAGCAATTACTATGGATTATGTATACCTGAGTGGAAAATGGCAGGCAAGTGAAGCCAGTGGCAATTTACTTTTTAACCTAGCACATGTTTGCTGTAAAAGGAGGTCCATTTAGACAGGACAAGCTATACAATGCTGCCCAAGGAAACCAGAACACATGGTCATCTAATTTATATATGTAATTTCTCATTAAATCATGCAGCTGTTAGAGTTAGCAGGATTTAGGCAGAGATATAAATATCCTGTGCAATATAAAAGATCAGCAACAGGAAGGGGGATTGTAGTATTTTATTGAAGAGTACAAATTATTAGATGGTTTTTCTTATTTTTAATTTTATTTAATTTTATTTTTGAGATTATGAAACAATTATATTTCTCCCTTGCATTTCTTCCCTTTAAATCCTTCCATATACACTTCTTTACTCTCCTTCAAATTCATGGTTCCTCCCCCCCCCACCAATTGTTACTGTATGCATATGTGTATTGACATATATAGAGAAAGAACTTTTGGTACCAGCTCCAATAGTCTCTCTTTATGTGCATTATTCATTCCAACAACTCAGTGAATGCTTGACACCATGAATAACTCTGAAAATCGTGCAAACTTTCTTTTCCTATATACAACTACTTGTGTTGAAGATTGATTGATAGATAAGTTGCTATAGGAATTAGCAATTACTAATGAAGTACAGCAGTTATAAAAATATGCTATAAGAGATGTGTTTGGTCYGTTATCTTGCAGTAAAATAGTCACCCTTCTCCTGATGATGTTAGACAATCCAATATTTCTGTTATGAAACAAAATGAGTTGAATGGCAAGGGCTTTTGTGGAAAGTGTTAGATTGCTGCTAGGGCTTGAGTTCACAGAACATTACAATATCCAGACAACTGACCTAAAACTAAGATGCCAACTTTTACCCTACATATACACTTTGGATTCAGTGAACAAAGTTTGAATCATGTTGGGGTAGGCAGAGAACCTGAGAATCCATCATACTCTTGAGAATGACCTAAGATTTATAATTGGTGAATGACTTTTCTCTGTAATTTTCCAGTTAATTTTTTTTTTACCATAGTTGACAATGTGGAAATGAAACTTTGGAAAGCAGAACTACAGATAGTGGGAAAGTGGTATGTGATAACAAAACCATCAAACCTAGCTGTCTCAGTGGAAACGGCCATTAAGACCAAGCATGCTATATGGTCAATCATTTCCTGACATTAGACTTCAGGCAGCACAACACCATGAAGTTTAAGAAAAAAGGAAACTGCTGAAAAACTCCACTTCTACGTCTTACAGAGCCATGATTTCCCAACGGTGACATAGAAAGTATATGTCTATGCAGAGAGTAATGGAGAGCCAGCGAAACTTTTGGAATTTGCAAGTTTCAATAGATAGAATTATTCAGAGAAAGATCTAGGAGTCTGGAGTGGGAATACCATTGGCAAGAGATGCCCACTAAATGTAAAGACACAGACTGACTGGAGGTAGCAGGAGAGAAAAGTATAACCTATGCAACCATCTGTAAGAATGAGAAAATGGGTATGGCACTATTGATATCATGCAAGAAAAACATGAGAGTGTATTAGTGTTAGTAGAAAACAAGGACATTCGTAAAGACAGAGGGACAATTTGGATACAAGGAGTTGTATGTAAATATTCATTCAAATAAAAGAAGAGTTCCAAAATTTGTAAAGCAGAGCTGATGAGTTGGCTAAGTCGATGGAAGTGATTGCTGCCAATCCTGAGTTCCGACAGAGGGAAAGAACTGCTCCTGTAAGCTATCCTTTGACCCAACATGAGATCTGTGACCAGCCCACAGGCACTTATGTATGTGCGCATACATACACATAAGTCCATAAAAATCTTAAAAAAGATAAGTTGTTAAGGAAAGGGATAAGTAGATAAGTTAATAATCGTGCAAAAAATGTAATACCAGTAACTCATTGGATAACTAGGCCAATATTTAACAAATGCAACTATTACATGAACATCACTTCCAATCATATCTATTCAAGGTTTGTATAAATGATATGTCATAACTACACCTAAACAACCAAAGACCAATGTTTAAGACACGTATAAATTAATAAATCTAGGTGTCAAGAGCCTGATTYRGACCCCGGCACAGCTGTCTACGTGATGGATTTGTCAACTTGACACAAGCTGACACCATCTGAGAAGGGAACGTCATTTGAGATGTCCTAATCATATTGGCATGTTGGCAAGCCTGTGAGCCATTTTCTTGATTAGTGATTCACTAGAAAAGCCCCAGTCCTCTGTGGCAAATACTATTCCTAGACAGGTRGTACTGGGGTATGTAAAGAAGCAAATTAGGCAAGTCAGGAGGAGCAAGGCAGTAAGCAGCATTCTTCCCTAGTCTACACTTGAGTTCCTGTTTTGGACTGTAACCTGTATAATAAAAAGCTCTTTGCTCCTCATGTTACTTTTAGTCATGGTGTTTGAACATGCAACAGAAAGAAAACTAAGACAGTAATTTTCTCTAAATCTGAAACAAACACCATAATGTTATATATTCCCAGGACATAGGAGTGGCCCTTCCCAGTTTATGCTATGTGGCAAACTGAATGGTCCATTCCTTTTCAGCAGCAAGTTCTTCATTTGGAGAAAACACTTATTATTGATACTATATTAAGAATGACAAGAATCCTTTATATATAGTACATAAAACACATTTTTTTAATCTTCCTCTTAAAGAGTAGATACTTTGGGTTCCATAAAGGACACCTGAATTACTTAATGGTAAAAGTAATTTTAGTAATTTGGGTGCCAGGCATTTCTGTGCACTGTATGCATTAATCCTCAAAACATCTCTTTTGCATACTAAAATGCCTTATATAGCCAAAATGTACAGATGAGGAAGGTAAAGAAATTTCTTTCAAAGCAAAGCTAGCATTATGGCCCTCTCAGATTCAAGATTCATAAAGGCAAGTCCACCACATTGTCAATGTTCATCATATCAGAGACTTTTACCATGGAGAATCCAGAAAAGCTGCTGCATTTCCTGAGTGTTCTGCACTTTGTTTTGTTTTGTTTTGTTTTTTCTGGTCAGCCTTTGGGTGCTATTATGACATTTGAGAAAAAAAAACCAGTTTTGAAAAATCATATATTTAAGGTGTTTTAGTTGACTAATAAATAATATTACATGGTGCTATTAATCTTAAACATGTTGTATAGATTTGGTAACATAGTCATGCAATCCGAACTGAAGAAGTTGAAATAGAAGAATCAAGTTCAAGGCCAAACTAGGCTACTGAGTACTAGGCAAACCTTTTTTAGGTTCTAACTTTTGGTTAGACCTTTGTCGAATTTGAAGAGTAAAAAGGGAGGCAGGAATATAACATATAGCTCAAGTGTAGTTGATTGCCACAATGTTAAACACGTTACAAAACAAAACTGAATTTCTAATTACTATTCAACATCTCTTGAAATGCTGACAGACATAAAAAAGCATAAATTTTATTCAGTACCAAAGATGGGATATTATTTGTTAATATACTGAATCACCTTAAACATATGATTTCCAAAACTGCTGTCCTTTGCAAATGCTGTAATAGCACCCAAACACTAAAACAAAAGCTGACTGAAACAATAATTATTGGGAAGAATAATGTAGCAGGAATTGACTGGACTCTTTATCCTATCAAATAGATGGTAGAAAAACGTCACCAACATTGTCTTGTAGAAAGCATCTTTTAAGCTACATGATAAGGATTAATTAACTTTGCTATAGCTTAATTACTTTTTAAAGTGTATCAAGTATTGTGTTTATTCTTTAATATATGATGATGAGTAAGTCCTATAATATATATTTCCTCTTCGGTTCACTCTGAGTGTGGGGGGTTTTTTTCTTTAATATTTCCTAATACTCCAGATTTCAAAACAATTCTTGCATATTTCATAATACACCTTGGTGTCTACAGTGAGCCTTCTTTGCTTCCTATTAGGTTAAATCTGCAGACACAGTTGCTCCTCGGTAGATGTGAGTGAATTCTTCCCCTCAGTCCTTACAGTGGTGACAGAAGTAGACAGAGATTTCAGTAGGATAGGGATGGTTTCCCAGGCTGGGCATCAGAAAGCCAAACTCTTCATTATTTCTCAAACCCTTTATCCAAACTGAAGGATAAATTTCACTCCCACTCCAAATATTTTAAGTCAATAAAGGAGCATTTTATATAACATCATTTCACTTATTTTCCTCTGTTGAAAAATCAAAAACAAATGGTCACAAGTTTAAAGAATTCAGAAACTGTTTTAGTTACAACAAGTTTATTAATCCACTATTGCAGGTAGGAAATCAGCATGTCCTCTTTTCTGATAATTGATCCGTGAACACTGTGATTGGGCCTGATGTACTCTGAAGATATTGCAGTCTGCTGGGATGATTTATACCATCAGAAATTTTTTAGTGAAACTTGAGAGAGGACTATCTGGCCATTCAAAAGTATATCTTTGGAAAGTATTTAAATCATCAGGCTCAAGGAGTGTCATTATTTTTAGCAAGAAAAACTATAATATAGACAATGCTTACTTCAAAAAGGGCAATAATTTATTTGTTTCTTAAACAGTTCAGTCATTTAGAATAAACAAACACTTACTGGGTACCGTTTTGTCACAATGTCTGATAAATGGAGAGAAAAGCATAAAGAAGGCAATTATGATGGCTTCAAGATGATTAATATAGCTAGAGAGACAGATGAGAGACGGTGCCATAATGTAATGAGATGTGTGCATAATAGACTGTTATAAAAAGCAGAGAGGTCAGAGAATAGGTCTTACTGAGCAATTTCATCAGTGTTTTCATTTACAAACAAAGGAGGTATCTCTGATGGTTCAGGTACAAAGGATTCATATTAAAATAAAACTCCTAGAAGGCTGGAGTCCAAGATTCAGAAGCAAGGGAATCCAGGAACAAGGGCCAAATCGATGGTACAGAATTGACAGAGAGGCACGCTGGTGTTGCTACTCTTGACACAGAGCTAAACTTATAGCAATATTGCCCACCAACTGACAACTGATGAAAAAGACCAAAGTGGTCACTGGGGTTGGCCGTGATGAATCACCTCCTCCAAGTTCACAGTCAATATTGTGTCTGGCATAGTGTTACGCTATGACACTTCTGCTGCCATGGGAACCAAAAGAGCAAGTGTCTGGTATGTTCTACTTAGGTAGGGCCTATCTACTTTCCCCCCCCTTTTTCCCTCTTTCTGTAACCTACTCTCAGGGGGAACCAAATGCACAGAAATGGATTTGTAAGTAGCCTGGTGCTGACYATGTGGCCCCTGTGAGGGCACAATGGAAGGGAGATGAGAAACATTCAGATTCCAGCCCCTGGCAGTTCACTCATGTCAACATGAGCAGTTCTAGTCTTGTTCTGGAGGGAGCATGGAGAAACATCACAGGAATCTCATTTAAAAAAGTAACCCAGTCTCAAAAGAAYACCCAAGGTATGCACTCRCTAATAAGTGGATATTAGCCTAGAATCTTGGAACACCAAAGTCACAATCCACCTACCAAATGCTGTCCAACAAGAAGGAAAGAGTGGACCCAGGTTCTGGAAAGGCCCAATGCAGCA
>BDUI01052781.1:6363-18915 GCA_002335545.1 Apodemus speciosus | reverse complement strand
GGTTACAGATGGCTGTGAGTCACCTTGAGGATACTGAGAACTAAACTGATTAACCACTGAGCTGTTTCTCCAGCCCCTCTCCCCCTGTCCCCCATCTGTTACTAATGACAGAATCCTAGGGAGTGAATTAAGTAGGAGCATGCTATTGAATCTTAAACTTATATAGCCTGTATTGCATAGCCACTAAAAATCATAATGTTTTGAAGTGTCACAATGTGTATTCCAGAAAGGTTGGGTGTGAAGCCATACATACACTAGCCTGATTTGAACTTGGCTGTTATTCACACACACTGACCCAGCAGGAACTGTACCCACATTTCACTGTGATTTCTTGAGGTAGCTTTTCCTGGACAATGGAWTTTTTTTTCTTTTAAAGTTCTATTTTCCAAGTTTTCTGTAACGGGAGAGGATCATGTGTACAGTGTGTCACAACCACCTGCTCAGTGCAGACATACGAGGTGCTAGCTTCCATGGGGTGTCTATAATAGTCTGCTTTGTCTGCAGCTTCTGCTGGACACCCACTCCCTGAAGATGGTCCTGCTCGATCTCCCGTCCATTGGCTCACAGGTGGTGAGGAAGGCCCCTGCTAGTTACACTAAGATTGTCGTGAAAGGCATGACCCGGGCTGAAATGATCCTCAAGGTGTGTCTTCTCTGGGCACTCTGTTCAAAGGAGGTCTGGGGAGTTCGCGTTTTACCAACAGTCTGCCCTGTCCACTGGCCCCCAAGAGTGGACACACTGTGATGTTGAAAATCAGTGCATAGTTACCTGGGGATCAGAGATTCTTTTTGACAGAGATTATTCTGTCTAATAAGCTCTACCAGCTGAGAGTCAGGTGGCAAATGAGGAGAGAAGCCCAGAGTCCCTTTGCCTCTTGGGAGGGGTTTTAGGCCCAGCTCTTGGTTTCCCATGTTTTGCACCTTTGAGTGAACTCTGAACAGATGTTGTAGTAACTGAATCTAATTGACAAATGGGCTTTTTAAAGCCTCATTTAACAGAGATTGTACTTTGTGCACTGGTAGAACAGCATCTGCCTCTGCTCTCCACTTGACCTGTCAGAAGAGGCTGGCAGGCTAGGAGACAAAGGCTGTTCTCAGGAGAGGCTGGCACCTCTGGGCTCTTCAGGCCCATTTTCCAGAGTGATTCTAATGACGGCAGGCAGGAGAGGAAGGCTGCAGTGGCCTGGCCTGGCTGTAGACCTAAGGACCTGAGAACACTAGAGCACACGACTGAGGAAACAACAAACATCCTCACAGTTCTCCTCCCCAGCTGGCTTGCTCAAGGGAGGAGAGATGCATTTGGGGAAATATCTGCAAAGGACTTTCGAAGAAACTGCTCCTTACCACTTTTCTGGTACATTCTCAGGAATTCAAAACAGAAACAGCCCACTAGGGAGGAAAAAGCATATTCCAGAACTAAATAAGATGAATCTGAGGATGGAGATGCTGTCTGTCTCTATATTAATTGCTAGTTAAATGAATGTGGAGAGACAAAGTTCCAGGTTTCAGGTCTGCAAAAGAGACAGTTTGGATATTTGTTTCTGAGAACATCTATAAGAATCTATTCCTTCTGCTTCTGCCTCCCTCTGAGTGGATAATGCACCACTCATGAAATCCCCCAGCAGAAGACCTAAGTTTCCCAGATGGTTCCTTCCAGGATTCCTGATAGAATTAGGAGCCTCGGGTATGGGAGGAGCCAGGAATCCATATATTAAAAAGCAGTCTGGGTAATTCAGCCACTCTTGGGAATTCTACTGTAACGGGATAAGTTGAAATGAGCCGTCAGCATTTCTGAACACGGCTTTGTTGCCGCGTGAGGGCAGCTGACAATAGACCCTGCCCTCCAGCCTGCGGGCTCCTGAGGACCTACCTGCCCTGATCTCCTTCGGTAGGTGGTGATGGCCCCTCATGAACCATTGGTAGTATTTGTTGACAACTACATCAAACTCCTGACGGACTGCAACACAGAAACCTTCCAGAAAATACTGGATATGAAGGTAAGCTCCCATGTTGTATACATCCTATTTACCCTAAGGAATGGAGTGTGGGTGTAGAACCTGGGGCACCTCAAAATGTCGGTTTCTGGTTTCACCCTTCGTCCCTGGTTGTGGCGAAGCCTCCTTTTCTGGAGGCTGATCCTGGCCATCCAGATTTCAGCATCCTGAAGACTACCCTGCCCAAGAGAGGGCCACTGCCCAGCTGAAGACGGGACACAGTGCGAGGAAGAGCAGGGCATTGCTCTTCCTTTTGTTTCTCCTCTTCCCAGCCCTTCCCCTCTCCTTCCACATGACTGTTTCTCCTCCCTCAGTTTTATCTTCCAGGCTGCTGCCCAGGACCAGAATTCCCTTGAAGAAAGCCAGGTCCTTGGGTTCTTGTCATCATGCAGTTAGCGCAGCCCACCTCAGGCTGAACAAACTGCAGGCCCAAACTGTGCCTCCTACCCCTGAGAGCCATCGGGGACCAGCACCTGACTTCTCTCCTCTCTTTCTCTCAGGGGCTGAAGAGGAGTGAGCAGAGCAGCATGCTGGAACTTTTGCGGCAGAGGCTCCCCGCCCCACCCTCRGGGACAGAAAGTTCCAGCACGCTGTCCCTAATGGCCCCAACGCCAGAGCAGGAATCCTCACGCATCCGCAAACTTGAGAAACTGATTAAAAAGAGACTGTAAGGAACATGCAGACATTGCCAGGGTCCCCAGGCAACTGATTTCTGGAAACCCTCACACTCATGGCTCCAGGTCCTAAGTCTTAAAGCCTCCTGAGAACATTACGGTTATTAAAGTATCTCTCCCATAACATGTCGTATTTTCTAACTCGGTCAGGGAAGCTCAGTGAAGTCTGGGTTATAAAAAGGCATGTTTAGATTATCTCTATCTCCGAAGCTGGGACAGCAGTGGTTGAAACGTCCTTATGGTTCCCCTGCCGTCTTCAGGCTGCCTGTGATGGTTGAGTTGTCTCTGACCCATGTCTCCCTACACAGCCCTCGCCAGCAGCCAGGGCCTGCACTTGGCTGAGGAAGCCCGGATCTTACCCTTTCTCCCGCCGTCGGTGTTTGAGGTCTTTTCCCCTCTTTGTCTCAATGTCTCAGACATTGGCTTAGGGGCCTAAGTGAGCCAAGTGGCCAGTGGCAGAGTGGGATATTGGCCTCTTCACCAATTCCCTGCAGAATTAGCACTTTCCCGTGTAAATTGCTGTTTCTGGAACTTAATCTTCTGTCTTCCATGACATGGCCAAGTTACCCCTGTTTTCTCCCATGTCTCTGTACTCCCCAGAAGAGAGATACCCACTGCTTCTCTTTTCCATGGAGGAGACAGACTGTGTGGGTGCTGGTGTGCCCAGCCTGGGCATCAGGGATCTTGCCTGTGGTGGGCTCCTGAACTGGTGTGGAGGCAGACCTAGAGCTGACTTAGAGACGGGGTCTGTGGGGCAATCTCCCGGCTCACATGAACACATTGTCTAGCCCACTTCACTCTGCTCCTGGATCCTAGGAAGGAGCCRGTCTGCTGGGATTGACACCAGCAAGTTCCCTCRGAAGGGCTTTCTTGGCAAAGGCTGTGRGAAGGAAACACAGTGAGTCCGACATCTGACTTCTCCTCGCTCATATGCTTCAAGTCCAGAGTACTTTCCRGAGTCCCTGAAACATGGTGGCCACGTGGAGTCCCACAGCAGCCCGTCCTTACTACTGCCGAGAAACCCACCCAGGAGCATGAGACCGACCTTACACACCAGGCTCAGAATCCGAACAGCCCGGAGCACAGCCCAGCTGTTCTGCCTGTGCTGCCCATCACCAGCTCCTGAAATCCAGCTCTGCAGCTGACAGCTTTTGTTCTGGTACTAAATTGTTAGCTGTTAGATCTGGGCCCTTGACGTGATCCCAGACCCCAGACCCCAGACCCACCTCTTGAGCACCGTAGCCACGGCAGGAAGGCTCGTTTGTCCAGTTATCTCTGGCTGTCAACGTGCTCAGCTCTGATCTGGGCCTCTTCCCTTTTCTCTTCTCCTCTTTGTTCTCTTGACCCCTGGGCTCCACACCAGCCCTGGGGCCTCATTTCTTCATCAACATCTAACCTGTTCTTGCTAGGAGGAATAACTCTCGTGTATTGAGCATTTTTTAATTCTAATTAGAAAGAAAACAAGTGGCAAGGAAAAGATGTATAGCCCTTGGTCAAGATGCATCACAACTTAGACGTGTGCAGATGCTCACTGGGCCTTACTGGGGCATCCCTCTGTGCTGCCCTATGGGAAAGAAGGCATGTGGCTGTCCCCAGACAGCACAGCCAAGTCAGCCGCCTCACACACACACACACACCGGGGGGAGCTGAGGAAGCCAGTGGTCTCCTCCCACACCTAGCTATTGTCACCTTGTTCACACAGCTTATTACACTTGTCTTTTTGGCTCATTCATGAGAGGCTGGTTTTCTGGCCATCTCTACTGAGAGGTCAAGCTGCTGTTTTCTCCCAGGCANGGGACAGAAAGTTCCAGCACGCTGTCCCTAATGGCCCCAACGCCAGAGCAGGAATCCTCACGCATCCGCAAACTTGAGAAACTGATTAAAAAGAGACTGTAAGGAACATGCAGACATTGCCAGGGTCCCCAGGCAACTGATTTCTGGAAACCCTCACACTCATGGCTCCAGGTCCTAAGTCTTAAAGCCTCCTGAGAACATTACGGTTATTAAAGTATCTCTCCCATAACATGTCGTATTTTCTAACTCGGTCAGGGAAGCTCAGTGAAGTCTGGGTTATAAAAAGGCATGTTTAGATTATCTCTATCTCCGAAGCTGGGACAGCAGTGGTTGAAACGTCCTTATGGTTCCCCTGCCGTCTTCAGGCTGCCTGTGATGGTTGAGTTGTCTCTGACCCATGTCTCCCTACACAGCCCTCGCCAGCAGCCAGGGCCTGCACTTGGCTGAGGAAGCCCGGATCTTACCCTTTCTCCCGCCGTCGGTGTTTGAGGTCTTTTCCCCTCTTTGTCTCAATGTCTCAGACATTGGCTTAGGGGCCTAAGTGAGCCAAGTGGCCAGTGGCAGAGTGGGATATTGGCCTCTTCACCAATTCCCTGCAGAATTAGCACTTTCCCGTGTAAATTGCTGTTTCTGGAACTTAATCTTCTGTCTTCCATGACATGGCCAAGTTACCCCTGTTTTCTCCCATGTCTCTGTACTCCCCAGAAGAGAGATACCCACTGCTTCTCTTTTCCATGGAGGAGACAGACTGTGTGGGTGCTGGTGTGCCCAGCCTGGGCATCAGGGATCTTGCCTGTGGTGGGCTCCTGAACTGGTGTGGAGGCAGACCTAGAGCTGACTTAGAGACGGGGTCTGTGGGGCAATCTCCCGGCTCACATGAACACATTGTCTAGCCCACTTCACTCTGCTCCTGGATCCTAGGAAGGAGCCRGTCTGCTGGGATTGACACCAGCAAGTTCCCTCRGAAGGGCTTTCTTGGCAAAGGCTGTGRGAAGGAAACACAGTGAGTCCGACATCTGACTTCTCCTCGCTCATATGCTTCAAGTCCAGAGTACTTTCCRGAGTCCCTGAAACATGGTGGCCACGTGGAGTCCCACAGCAGCCCGTCCTTACTACTGCCGAGAAACCCACCCAGGAGCATGAGACCGACCTTACACACCAGGCTCAGAATCCGAACAGCCCGGAGCACAGCCCAGCTGTTCTGCCTGTGCTGCCCATCACCAGCTCCTGAAATCCAGCTCTGCAGCTGACAGCTTTTGTTCTGGTACTAAATTGTTAGCTGTTAGATCTGGGCCCTTGACGTGATCCCAGACCCCAGACCCCAGACCCACCTCTTGAGCACCGTAGCCACGGCAGGAAGGCTCGTTTGTCCAGTTATCTCTGGCTGTCAACGTGCTCAGCTCTGATCTGGGCCTCTTCCCTTTTCTCTTCTCCTCTTTGTTCTCTTGACCCCTGGGCTCCACACCAGCCCTGGGGCCTCATTTCTTCATCAACATCTAACCTGTTCTTGCTAGGAGGAATAACTCTCGTGTATTGAGCATTTTTTAATTCTAATTAGAAAGAAAACAAGTGGCAAGGAAAAGATGTATAGCCCTTGGTCAAGATGCATCACAACTTAGACGTGTGCAGATGCTCACTGGGCCTTACTGGGGCATCCCTCTGTGCTGCCCTATGGGAAAGAAGGCATGTGGCTGTCCCCAGACAGCACAGCCAAGTCAGCCGCCTCACACACACACACACACCGGGGGGAGCTGAGGAAGCCAGTGGTCTCCTCCCACACCTAGCTATTGTCACCTTGTTCACACAGCTTATTACACTTGTCTTTTTGGCTCATTCATGAKAGGCTGGTTTTCTGGCCATCTCTACTGAGAGGTCAAGCTGCTGTTTTCTCCCAGGCAGTGGTCACAGCAGCGAGGTGACTTCCTTGATGTATTACACTGTCAGAAACCACCTAGGAGCCAGCAGATAGGTGTCAGTAGGAGTTGTGTTAAATGTCTTCTTGATGAGGACAGAATACAGCATGTTCTGTACAGACAGCCTCTTCCTCACCTGGGGAATTCGTCAGACTCCCTCGGGGCCCTTTGAAAAATGCAGATGTCTAGAGACTTAACTGTGAGYCTGCAGAGAAGCCTGCTGTGTATGTTTAGACACTGCACAGGTGATTATAGTTGTCTGTTGGTATCCATGGGAGACTGCTTCCAGGACCACACACCCCATGGAGATACTCTGTCTCTTCTATAAAATGGCTCAGTGTATGTAAATAATCCGAGCACATCCTTTAGTTGACTCTGAATACCTCTGGACTATGTACAGTGCCTCATATCATGTAAACACTGCATAAATAGTTGAGTTGCTTTGGGTAGATTTCTGGTTTTGTTTTTTGATAGTGGTTTGTTTTGTTTTAAGACAGTCTCACTATGTGGTCCTGGCTGACCTTGAACTCATAACCCAAGCTGGATTCACAACTACTGACATTACAGGTTTGCACTTCCATACCTCGAAATAAATAGTTGTTACACTGGATGGCTTATAGACTTGTCACGACTGAGAAACTAGTTTATGTGTTCGGACAGGCCCAGTCCTCCCCACCTCCCAAACATCGTTACTCCTTTGGTTGAAACCACACTTGTGTGACCCACAGGTGTAGAGTGCCAGCTGAAGAAAATGAGATCACCCCTTCCAGTGAAAAGAGAAGGACTTTATTGAAAGAATCCTGTAGCCCATTTTCATAAATGTGTGTTTCTCTGGCTGTCTAACCCAAGGCTGCAGCTGTACAGTTGAGCTGGTCCCAGCAGGGCCTTTTAGTGGCTAGCAGTTTTCATTTGAAGCTTGTGTAGATGATTAGGGCTGTACCTAGAGCCGGGCTCTTCCCATAGTGATCAAGGTTCTTGTCCGATGGCTATGGTCCAGCCAGAAGCTTTATTATTGATACTTGAAAACAATATACATAGCTAAGAGTATGGCACAGTCCTTTAATTCTAACACTAGGGAGGCAATGGAAGGTGGACCTCAGGAGTTAGAGGCCAGTCTATATAGTGGGTCCCAGAACAGCCAGGACTACATAGTAAGACCCTGTAGTAGAAAAACAGAACAAACAGCAGCAACAAAATATATAAGAGTTCTCTGCATGTCTTCCGTTAGAGCAGACAGACAGCTGGCTTAGAGGGAGCAAGCTAGAGAAAGTTTCATTTAGACTATACCTACAAAACGAGCCACAAAGAATCCCTGGCATYTTGTAGAGCCTTGTAGGTTCAAGGCRTTGGGTTCCCACCCGCCCATCACTAAAAAGAAAATTTCTCTCTGGCAGAACAAAGAATCAGCACCCAAGACTCTGCCCAGCACCCAGAGAGGTGCCCATTTTCCATATATCTCAAGTGGCTCTTAGGTGCAGAGCAGAAGCCCGGGTCCTGGCTGCTGCCTGGTAGGGGTGTTACTCTACTCGGGCCATCCTGAGTTGCTATTGGAAGAGGAAGCCTGGCTCCCTGTTTACAGAAGGCTCGGGAAATGCCAGAAGCACGCAGCTGGAAATGTCATTCCTCTCCCTAGGAAGYGAGGTCTCAAAATAACCAGTTTGCTTGAGGGGGAAGGCAAGTCCCACACTTCTTGTCTACTCCAAGTTGGATTCCCTAAAATAAAATTGTTAGGGCTGACTGTATCGGGCTATTTAAGCATTAGCCTTGGAAACAGGCTCGTGAAAAGCCAGCAGACATGAAGAGAACCATTACGTTTTACAAATGAAATAAAAATTTCCAGTCCCATCCTAACTGTCCATCAAAAAAGCATGTTGGACCTGCAGAATCCTGCACCKTTGGGAGATGTAAATTTCTCTCAAATAAAAGGATCATTCTTTTGTGTGTCTTTCCTTTTGCCCATCTGGAATTAATTTCTTGCTGCATCTTAAAATACAAAAATACTTCAGTTAATTAAAGCATTACTGAATGTCATTTGCTAGAATGTCTTCCCTGCTGCTGACAGAAAACAGAAGGGACCYTAGGAAAGAGCCACGTGCTTCGCTCCCAGCAGCGAGGCAGGTGGAGGGACATGTTCTCCTTTGCTAACAGTCTAAGGAGGGCGCGGCAGTCCTGGGCGGTCACTGGCTGTCCAACTGCAGTGGCACCCCRCGTCTGAATGTGTGTCAAGTGTTCTGCTTCTGGTTTGGATTCCACTTCGCACCAAGTTTCCATCCCTTGGCTTTCCCTCCCCTTCCCGTCCAAGTCTCAGCCCAGTTTCCCATGTGGCTGCCCAGAGATCCCTTGCCTGTGCGCAGCAAGTTACTCCTGCTTCCTTCACAGCTGGGTGGGCATTCTGCAAGGAGATCTTTTAGGGAATTCTGATGTTTCTTTCAACAGTGGAAAATCTGCTACAGCACTTCCATTAGTCTGGCCTGAGATCTTTACCTACTTTCCATCCGTCGTCACCAGCTCCTACTTCCACGGGCCAGCCAGGGATGACTCTCAAGAGAAAAGAAGCACTTCCGATTACCCACCCCGGAGGGCTGCGTGCAAGTTRATTTTCCTACCAGCCCTCTGCCTTCTCACCTACATAGCCAGGCAAAGGAAGCCCTGGTGAGCAGTGGCCTATGAAGAATGTGTCCACTGGAAACAAAAGCAGACCGGGATGGAAACTTCCACAGAAGCCCTGCTCTGCAGGTCTGGTCCTAGCACTCTGACATTGGGCCAGACATTGATCCTCTGAGCCTTAGCTTGCAACATCTGTGAAAAAGGATTATAAATCTTTTCAGTAATCTTTGGGGGTGTTTTCTTTTCTTTTGTTTTTAATGAGACAGATAGATCCAGGCTGGCCTTGATTTCCCTAGTCAGCAAGGCTGGCCTGGAAGACCTCCTGTTCTTCCCGCTTCTGCCTCCCAAGTGCTGAGATTAAAGGTATCTGTGCCACTAACCCCAACTCTTCCCAGTGATCTGAGGCAGGAGGATTTCTGTGAGATTGAAGCTGACCTGGGCTACATAGTTCTAGACCAACTGGTCTAGACTATGGCAGAATGAGACCGCCTCTGAGACACAGAGTCAACAGGACTGTGCGGGTCTGCCTCTCTGGGCCAAGGGCTGTGGGAAATGTGAAGGTTAGTTATCATTCGCCATGGCTGAGTCTGTGGCTGGAAGGACTGACAGTGTATGTGGGGGGGAGGGGGAAGGGAGGGGATAGCCTCGAGTGGCCAGTCTGCCTTCCCTGAGCTGAYTTTAATCAGACAGCCAAGTACAGATGTATCCTGCTTCCCTGTCCCAGCTGCATCTGCATCTGTCAGCCTTCGCCTTTTTAGGTCGTGATGGTGATGCCCACCTGACTCAAGAGGCCTTGAAGCCTCCCACTCTATACTCCTCTCGCCCTGGCGGCAACTGCTTCCTCTAGCCATCAGGAATAAATCTACAGACATGGAAGAGAGCTTCCTCTCCTGGCGGTGTGGCCAGGATGCCCGCTTCAGAAAGTGGGACACATTTCCTGTGAATGCACTGCCAAAGGTCATCTTCCAAAACAGTGCTTTGTGTACAGTGTCTAGTCCGTGGCTCCTCTCTCCAGTTATTCTTGCCTGAAAGCCTGCTGTTGTCTCCTGGGGTTTTGTGAGGTTTGGTTTTTGACCTATAGTAACCCCCAAATTATGGAGAGACAGGCAGTCCTAATTGGAAACGCTGCAGTTAGCTCACTAATAGAATCCACTAAATGCTTGACAGAGAATCTTAGTTGGTTTTTCCCCCCCAAGGCTGCCTAATTACCTGCGTTCAGGGGCAAAGTYCCTGCCTAGCCTTGTGGGATGGTGACTCAGAGACTGTGGAGCGAGAAGAGTGATTATAAATTAAAACTTACGGGGGCAGGACCTGGCGATGGACTCCTCTAATCCTGGCACCCGAAGGCTGAGGCAGGATGCTCAGGAGCCCGAAGCCACTCTGTAGGATCTAGCTCTAGTGGAGTGCTTGCTGGGCACCTGCCGCRTCTGCCGCTCACAACCGTCCTACAGCACTACCAACCACGGAGCATGCCAAAGGCTCTTTACCAAAACAAACAAACCGGGACAAAACCCAGTGAAATGCTTGGTCAGCTAAGACTGTTTCCCACTTAATCTGAGACCTCTTTCAACTTCTGCTTCATAATCAAATGGGATTTGCACAATTTCCACGCCTCCTTCTGTTTGGGATAATTTTTCAACAAGTCAGAAATTAAGACCAGCTTCTCAACAAACTTCCCCACCATTTCCAAGGCCAAGAAACGTCGTTGCAAAGGCACCACAGCTTTCCAGAGCGAAGTGGTGGCAAGCAACCAGCTGCTTCTGCTGCTTGGTTGGTGTTGAGGGGCAAGTAGGCCGCGTGATGGCCGAAGGAAGCCCGGTGGCTGGCCATCGGAGGCAGCCGCGAGGAGCACACGGGAGTGCAGCTCATGCAAGGGGGACACCATTCACTGACACAGGCCAGGGAAAGTCCTGACACCATGTTTAACTTATAAGATGTATTTTGTTGTTTGATGTGTGTGTGTGTGTGTGTGTGTGTGTGTGTGTGTGTGTGTGTGTGTCCATAGAGGTCAGAAGCAGACACTGGATCCCTGGGAGCTGGAGTTACTACTGATGGTTATTGTTGTGATCATAAAAAGAGAAAGGGTTGTAAGAATATGTCCTTGGGTGGGGCGGTGGTGAGGCATCTCTCCCCTGAGGGACCACACACGCAATGGTATAGTATAGAACAGAGTTTATTTAGAGCATGGRGAGGGCGCACGCCTTTAATCCCAGCACTTGGGAGGCCGAGGCAGGCGGATTTCTGAGTTCAAGGCTAGCCTGGTCTACAGAGTTGAGTTCTATATACAGGCTATACAGTTTTCTATATACAGGCTATACAGGTTTCTTCGAGAAACCCTGTCTCGAAGAAAGAAAAAAAAAGTAGTAGAGACAGAGAAAGGTAGAGAGAAGGAGAGAGTAGAGAAGTAGAGGCTGACCATGACCACGTGGGGAGGGAAGGGAAGAGCCCAAAAAGGCAAGAGCAAGGCAAGGCAAGGCAAGGAAGAGCCAAGAAGCAAGAGGGGGAGGGGCCAAGCATCCCCTCTTATAATGGGCCAGGCCTACCTGGCTGTTGCCAGGTAACTATGGGGCTGGAGTCCAGACAGAGTACCAGCAGTTATGAGCCACAGTGTGGGTGCTGGGAATCCATCCCCCAGTTCTCTGGGAGATCAGCCAATGCTTGAAACAGCTGAGCCATCTCTCCAGCCCTCCTCTTTTTGAAGTGAGTTTTTTACTCTACAGTCCAAGCTGATCTCAAACTTGTGTCAGTCCTCCTGACTAGGCCTCCCAAGTGCAAGAATTGCAAACATTAATCATACCTACTCTGTGGTCTTTTAACTTTGAATTATATATTTTCCAAATTTATTTTAGTGTATACACACACACACACACACACACACACACACACACACACACACACACGAGTGCAGTAGAGCATTGTGGAGGTCAAAGGACAACTTTCAGGAGTTAATTTACTTCTAGTATGTGGRCCCTACTGATTAACTCAGGTCGTCAGCTTGGCAGAAAGCACCAGCTCTGAGCCATCTTGCCAGCCCCTGTCCCAGATGTTGGCTCTGAGGCTGGCAAGCTTTGCTGTCAAAAAGGTGTGTAAGAGATTGGCTTGGTCCTGGGCCCCAGCTGTCAGGGCCACCTGTGTCTTCCACTGAAAGAGAGGGAAGGTGGCAAGTTCCAGATCAGACAAGACCTTCTCTTCTTMTTATTAAATAGGATTAGATCCATTTTGTGTGTGAGACAGGAAGCCCAGAGAGAGCGTGATGTGTCCAGGAAGGGGTGGAGCCAGGATCTCAACCAAGCCACTTCCATCTTTCTAGATTCCATGTACTTCTCCATAGTTAAGTTTTGTAAACTATGAGACCCTTGCTGTACAAAATAGCTGTGGAAATATTAATAGCATGTTTTAAGTTTAAACCTTTTCAAAGAAAATCAGAGATGTTGAAACTCATATTTTAGGGCATGATACATACATACCTGAGGTAGAATGAAGGGATGCCCTCCACTGCCTAGAAAGGTGGATACTCAGTGGTTCAGAGCATTTGTTGCTCTTGCAGAGGACAGCCTGGGTTTGATCCCCA
>BDUI01052769.1:4645-16680 GCA_002335545.1 Apodemus speciosus | reverse complement strand
CGCTTCACAGGAAATCCTGGGAGACCTAGCTCCAACATGGAGTTGCAGCAAAAGCAGAAGAGAAGGGCCTGGCTATAGGRCCTGGTCTTTGTCCCACTGTCTGGTGGATTATGTCCCCTGAGAAGCCAGTGTTCTTAGCTGCCCTGTGCCGGGAGCTTGTGGCCTCCGTTATGATGTGCCCCACTCTTGTGTTCCCAGATACATTTCACTTATGGTTTTTGACTTTCAGCTCAGTCTTTTCCAAACCTTGAGAAAGCCCAAGTTTTMTAGCTTGAAACCCACCTGCTGGGTGCTCAACCAGGGACACTCAGGGATGGGGACATTCAGGTACCCAGGGACAATGCATCCCCTCAGGCTGTTTCTTCCATACAGACAAGCATATTTTTGACAGCAGTTTTGCTGGGGTGTAAGGTACTGTGCACACAATGGTTAAATTGCTGCATAGATAATCCCAATTGTTCAGCAATCTGTAGCCAACACCACTGGCCCGCTTATTATCTTTCTTTCTTTCTTTCTTTCTTTCTTTCTTTCTTTCTTTCTTTCTTTTTTTCTTTCTTTCTCTTTCTCTCTCTCTCTCTCTCTTCCTTCCTTCTTTCCTTCCTTCTTTCTTTTCTTTCTGATCCCCCTGCCTCTGCTGCTGCTATTAAAGGCACAATCATGTCCCACAGTGATGCAGTGTTGAGGATCCAACCCAGGGCCTGGCCATGCACTGCACCAACTGAGCATAGACACAGCCCCTATAAGAGGACTACACACAGAGAGAGTTTAACTCTCTCTCCACACCCCCAATCTGTTAACACCACCCCTTCTCTCCTGTCCCCGGCAGCTCTCAGTGCCTGTCACCACTGTCCTGCATTTGCTGCCTGCACAGTTCATTCCAGAACCCCACTCCATAGGGCTTCTTGTGAACTTGACTTTTCTTCTTGAATCAAGGAAAGAGCACGCTCTCCTCTCTAGCCCTCCTCTCCGCTCCCATAACCACCCACAGGTTGTCAGTAACCGGTTGCTGGGGCTAGCCTTTACCCGAGACTCTCAGAGGGTTCGTACTGAGTTCCACAGAGCCCAGCCAGAGCTGGCCTGGCTTCATTTGAACTGGACCCTGAAGCCCAGAGTTGAGGCTCTTGAGAGACTCCCCAGATCCAGCCAAGCTGACCACACCCTGACGCGTGGAAGCCGGTCCATCTTCACTGACATCAGGACAGGATTTGGAATAGCCTGGGAGACACAGCTCCGTGTAAGTCTGTGAGAGTTTCTGGAAAGGTTTAACTGAGGGGGAAAGACCCTGAATGTGGGTGGCACCATTCCATGGGCTGGAGTCCCCCAAAGAACTCGAAGGAGAAGCGAGCTGAGAATCAACATTCATCTCTCTGCCTCCTGACTGTGGAGGCGGCATCACCAGCTCCTTTAATCTCTTGCCACCATAAGGGACTGTGCCCTCAGACTATGAGCCCAGTCGAGCCCCCTTCCTTCCCTCCTTCCTTACAGAGGTGAGAACAGTGAGTACTCCATTGAGGGACCRCAGGTACTGCAAAGATGGCACCCCTGAAGGGCCTKCTAAAGGACCTCAGGTTGCCCGAGATCCTGTACTGCACAAGCCCCAAGGTCACCTGCTGAAGCTAGCAGGACCGCCATGGGGTCTGAGGCCTATCTTCCCCTTCAGAGTCTTCTGCACAGCCCCAGCTGGGGGAGAGGTTGCTCTCCCTGACTTAGCATCTCCTATTTCTTTTCATGTCCAAATATGGGCTGTTGGAGAGCTCTAGAGGTTCCCCGCTCACAGGCACATCTCATTGATCCATGTCTGCTTTTTGCTGCTGTGATAAACAGTGGCCAAAAGCAGCTTGGGGAAGGAATTATTTCAGCAGATAATTTCAGGTAACAGTCCGCCAGTGAGGGAGGTCAGGGCCGAAACCTGGAGGTAGAGAGAAATGCTTATTGGTTATTTTGAGGCTCATTCTCAGCCTGCTGTCTCTGTCTGTCTGTCTGTCTGTCTTTCAAGACAAGGTTTCTCTTTGTAGCTCTGGCTGTCCAGGAACTCAGTCTGTTGTCCAGGATGGCCTCCGACTCAGAAATCCGACTGCCTCTGCCTCCAAGTCCTGGGATTAAAAGCATGTGCCGGGGCTGGAGCGATGGCTCAGGGTTTAAGAGCACTGACTGTTCTTCCAGAGGTCTTGAGTTCAGATCCCAGCAACCACATGGTGGCTCACAACTATCTATAATGAGATCCAATGCCCTCTTCTAGTGTGTCTGAAGACAGCTACAGTGTACTCATATAAATAAAATAAAATCTTAAAAAAAAAAATCATGTACTACCACCACCACGTGGGCTCCTTCAGCCTGCTTTCTTTCTTTCTTTCTTTCTTTCTTTTTTTNATGAGATCCAATGCCCTCTTCTAGTGTGTCTGAAGACAGCTACAGTGTACTCATATAAATAAAATAAAATCTTAAAAAAAAAAATCATGTACTACCACCACCACGTGGGCTCCTTCAGCCTGCTTTCTTTCTTTCTTTCTTTCTTTCTTTTTTTTTGGGGGGGGGTTTCCAGACAGGGTTTCTCTGTGTAGCCCTGGCTGTCCTGGAACTCACTCTGTAGACCAGGTTGGCTTCCAACTCAGAAATCCACCTGCCTCTGCATCTCAAGTGCTGGGATTACAGGCGTGTGCCACCACTGCCTGGCTCAGCCTGCTTTCTTATACAACCTGGGCACACCTACCCCCCACAGTGGGCCTCCCATGTCAATCATTAATTAGGACAGGCCCTCAGAGACATGGCCAAACCAAGGGAAGCAAACCTTCCTTCTACTGAGGGGGTCTTTCCCTAGCTGACTTTAGCTTGTATCAAGTTGATAATAAAAACTAACCAGGACACCACCTCAATTAACCTTATCAAGACAATCTCCCACAGCTACATGAGATTTGTTACAGAGCCTTCTGCCCACTCAGGTCGTGCCTGCCCAGGAGCCATGGCTAAACCTGTCTGTCTGTCTGTCTGTCTGTCTGTCTGTCTGTCTGTCTGTCTGCCTGTCTGTCTTTAGGGCTCCCGAGAGTCCCTCATGCAGTTGAGGAAAGAAGGTATTGATGTGAGTCCTCAGCTCTGCATAAGCTGTCTCTGTCCTTACATGAGACTCTGTCACTAGCTCCTGGGATGAGGACCTGACTGGAAAGCCATAGAACCACAGGCTTCCCTGTTTGGTGAGGGTGCATTTGTTTCTCCAGAGGCCCTGAGTGCCAGGCAGGGGCAAAGTTCACCTGGGAGGATGCCCCGAGACAGGCAGTCTTTCTCTCTATGAGCCCCTCACATGAGCGTCCTCTACTCGCCCTGTCCTTCCTTCCTTTCTGCCTCTAGGACGGCTTGCTAAGAGCCCACTCAGCACCTGCGTCTATCCAGCATGACCGGCCTCTCTTCAACTCTCCCTAGCCAGAATCCCAATGACTAGGTCATTGTCAGGGGCCTCGGGTTGGCAAGGCTCACGTTATCTAAAACTCACTGTGTGCTGTGAAAGCCGGCACAGGGTCCCCACTGACTTAGCGCGTCCCCACAGCACAGATGAGGAGAATGAGCTCTGAACTGTCTAAGAATGGGTCATCCTGAGATCAGAGTCTCTTTTCCTCTCTCTGAGTATGTATGCATGCCCATGTGTGTGCATGTGTGCTTAGGTACATATGCATGTTGTGTGCTTACACATGTGGAGGCCAGAGGTCAACATGTAGTATCTTTCCCAATCACTTGTCGCTGGAGAGCTAGAATCCCTGAATTCAGAGCTCAAAGATTCTGTTGTATCAGTTTACCAGGGAGGCATGGGGGTCCTCCAGTCTCTGCCTCCACAGGGATGCTCCGCCTTGCCAGGACTTTTACATCCATTCTTGGGATTTGAACTCAGATTCCCCTGCTTGTGCAGCAAACAGTTTACTAGCTGAGTCATTAGAATCTAAGCCACAGCACTGTTCCAACTGTGTGGAGGACCCCTCTGAACTCATCCCTGTGAGAGATGTCCTATCCACCCTCCCAACATGGTAACTACAGTGTGCACTCTCCTGTGCATACCAGGACTCAACAGTCAGGACAGTGGTAAACTGGGTCGATGGTGGCTCTTCCTCAGCCTCCACTTCCGCCCCCCCCCCCAGGCTGCCAGCCCTGCCCCAGGAGGATTTGATTCAGTACTGGCAAACCTTGCAGCTCAACGCATATTTCTGTGGCCCTTGAGAGCAACTCCTAGACTCCGAGACTCTGGGAAATGCTCGATTGAGTTACACACCACATAACCCACTGCCCAGCCTCTGCCTCCTGCGTCACGTGAGATCACAGTGTCCCCTTGCGTGGGTCCGGTTACCCACCGGACATTCCTCTGTGCCCAGAGAAATGCCATTCTTCTTTTAGGGACCGCCGAGCATCAAAGCCCCGCACAGACGACTCTTATTCCCTAGGAGGAGATAATAGCTTCTTGCTTCCAAGCAGGCACCCGACCACAGCTCCAAGAGTCCAGCAGGAATTTGGAAGTGACACTTTAAAGAAAGTCATTCATGGGGAAATGAGTTATTTTTGTTGCAAAGACAATGGGGTCGGTGGACATTAGAGTGAAAAGAGAAGAAAGGTCGCTCCCACCCCCCCACCCCCCTCCCTGCCAATCAATCTGGCTCCTGGGTTTTGTGTCTTCTTTGGCCGCAGGTAATGGATGGTGTCATGTTTTCAAGTGAAGATGTATATAGGTGTTGTCCTCCATTTCAGGAGATCCACAGATGATTCCTAGTGCTTCTGGTTTTTGCTTTTGCGTTTCCTGAGGGACATGTAGTCCTTACTCTTTGAGATCCTCAGTGAAAGGTCCTGAAGGTGGCAGGGGTCAGGGTGGGGGGCGGTGGGCACCTCTGCTAGGAGCACTGTCCTCGGCTACTGAGCACCTGTATGCAGGCTGCTTGAGCTCCCCGAGCTTCAGTTTTCCTGCAAAGGAGCCGTGGCTGGGCCCTACCCACGAGGATCATGGGATTAAATGTGCCAATGTTTGTTCGTTCATTCGCTTATTTGTTTGTTTGTTTGTTTATTTGAGATCCACCTGCTTCTGCCACAAAAGTACTGGGGTTAAAGGTATACACCACCATGCTCAGAGGTGTGTCTCTATTATTATACATTATTATACATCTATGTGGAGGTCAGAAGACAATTTGTGGTTTGGYGTGGGGTGGGAGAGGGAGTCTTCCTGCTCTAGGGACTCACGAATGCAGCAGGTATCACACCACTCAAGAAGATGAGGCAGGAGAATGGTCGTAAGTTGGAAACTAGCCTCAGCTACATAAAGAGTTTCAGCCCAGCCCAGGCTAAAGTGGGGTCCTATCTTAAATCTGCTTAAATCCAAACAAATTAACATAGTATTCAAGGTCCAGAGCCGTTGAATGAATGAGAAGCCGGCACAGATGTGACAGTCTCTCACATGATGTGACATGTCCTCAGCATGGGTGAGGAACAGAGGTAGACCTCCATCCAGAAACCTTGAAAACTAGGAGCCCCCTCTGTGTGATTACTTATAGCTGAAGCCAGACACTCAGAGAGGTGAGGACTCAGGAAAGTCACACAGCTACCTACCCCTGGGCTATGATTCTGGGGTCTATAAGAAATCAGGCTGAGCCATCCCGGAGGAGGAAAGCAGTAAGCAGCACCTTCCATGGCCCCTGCCTCAGCTCCTGCCTCCAGGTTCCTGCAGGGTTTGAGTTCCTACCTTGGTTTTTCTCAGTGACAAACCCTTTTCTCCCCAGGTTACTACTCCCACGACCGATCCTGAAATAGGGAGCCCGGAGTCTAATGCTTTTGGCCACGGTGTTTCAGCTGGTGATGGTGATGCTCATTTAGGCAGGAGGAAGGGCTCAGCCCATCCATCACTGCTGGGAACTCAAGGGAGCAGAGCCTGAAGCAGCTGATGACACCCACACTCACAGGCACAGAGGATCCAGCTGATACTTGCTCTAGCATAGTTTTTTTGTTCTTCCTCAGTCCAGGATAACCCAGGAAGTGGTGCCATCCATACTGTGGATGTGTCTTCCCACCTCTGTTAGCCTAGAAATATCCCTTACAGATGAGCCCACAAGCCACCCTGACCTAGACAGTCCCACACTGGAATGCTCTTCCCAGACCATCCTAGGTTGTGTCAAGGAGACAATTAAAATTATCCGTCATGGGCAATTTAAGAGGTACACACAGCCCGGCGGTTGGTGGCACACACCTTTAATCCCAGCACTTGGGAGGCAGAAGTAGGCAGTTTTCTGAGTTCGAGGCTAGCCTGGTCTACAGAATAAGTTCCAGGACAGTCAGGGCTACGCAGAGAAACCCTGTCTCGGAAAAAAAAAAAAGAGGTACACACAGATGAGTCTGGCTCATCCCTGGACTGCTGTCTTCACAGCCTGCTTCCTCCTGAGCAGACTTTGAGTATCAGGGCTGTTGTGTGAACTGTCGGAGTGATTGTTTTTTGTTTTTGTTTTTTGTTTGTTTTTGTTGTTGTTGTTAAAGATTTATTTATTATATGTAAGTACACTGTAGCTGTCTTCAGACATTCCAGAAGAAGGAACCAGATCTTATTACGGATGGTTGTGAGCCATCATGTGGTTGCTGGGATTTGAACTCAGGACCTTCAGAAGAGCAGTTGGTGCTCTTAACTACTGAGCCATCTCTCCAGTCCTGTTGGGTTGATTGTTAAGCAGCCTCTGGGAAACAGGGTGTCTTGTCCCCCACAGCTGCTAACAAGCCAGCGTGGGACTCAGACTGACAGTTCAGCTCATCACTCTCTGATCCCATCAGTTAGGAAGGATCAGAGATGCTGCCATGTGTCGTGGGAGGAGGACCAAAGACCACGGGGCCATGTTTAAAAACCCGACCAGTACTCTGCCCAAGGACCAGGGACAAGGGTATCTTAGAACCCGGCACCCTGTCGCCAGCGACCATGTGAGCTAATGAGAGAATTCAGCTGCCCAAAGGTCAAGGAGAGTCACTGTGACACCCGTACTCCACTTCTCGCCCTACTAGGGCATCTGTGGGATGGCATCCTGACCTCTACCATCTAGGTGGTGTCCCTGTGTTCCAGGTCCTCCCTCCCCCCAACCCCTCACCCAGCCTAGTCAGTGGAGCATCTTTTCCTGCTCAGGGTATTGACTAAAATGAAACAAACCACAGGATCGCCTGGAATGGCCACCTACATGTGGGCTTTCCTTCTTCTGCAACTTGAAGAAGATCTTGAATTCTGACACTTGGTTGCCTCACTGGTGATACAAGACAACCAGCCGATCTGGTCAGCAAAGGGTCAGATACCTGTACCCATACTGTGCAGCGTCTGCCTCGCTGGTGCCCACAGCCACCACAGGAGGCATCACGGAGTGAACAGACAGTTTCTCAGGCCCCTCCCCGGAACTGCCTTTTCCATCTCCACACTGTGGAGCAAGCCTCTGATATTCTGCATGGGCTGTGACCTCAGAAGCCATCCACAGACTTCTTTTTGCCCTGCTTCTCCCCTAAAATTTAGCTAGGGCTAGCACCTGGGACAGCAGGGGTGATCATGTGGCAGCTGTGGGGCCATCCACCAGGAGTCAGAGGTGCCATCGCCTCTGCCTTAGAGAAAAGGAATCTGAGATTCAGAGATCCAAGGTGACCCACTCAGGGCCACCGGGGCACTAGAAAGAATCCAGGATCTAAAGTCAGTGGAAACCCCTCCCAGCCAGCAGAGACTCCTCCCACTCAGCAGAGACTCCTCTCACCCAGCGAAGACTCCTCCCACCCAGACCTTGATTACGATGTTTTCCTGCCTCTGCTACCCAGAGTCTGCTGGCCAACCCTGGATAAGCACTATGGTCATGGAGACAGAGGATGAGCCAAACCTTGGATGGCTTATTTTAGTTTGATGATTCTTTTCTTTTAAGATAGGATCTTATATAGCCCAGTCTGCCCTCTGATTCACTGTATAGCTGAGGATAACCTTGAATTTTCTATTTGAGGTGGGCTCACACTTAGCTTAGGATTGTCTGCGTAGCCCAGGCTGGCTTTGAAGCCTATCTTGTTTCCCTCCTGAGTGCTGGGATCACAGGTATGTGCTTCTTCATCACAGGTATGTGCTTCTTCATTCGGTGGGTGTGCGAGGTGCGGAGGACAGAGCCAAGGGCCTTGTGAGTGGCAGGCAAGCACTCTCCAATTCAGCCTCGCCCCACCCAGTATTATTTTGCCTTATTGGTGCCACAGAGTGGCTTATGCAGCATTCCCCTGTGGTCAGTCCCTTGCCCGGTTCACAGAGGAGCCTCTGAGGCCCAGGGAGGCAGGGGGGCAGACTCAGTTCTTAAATCAGCAGCCTCTCCTGTGCCAGGCAGAACAGGTAGACAAGGGGTGGCCACACTCGGGCAGCTGTTTCAGACAGAGGGCCATATGGGTCCTAGATGGCAACATCATTCCACTCTCGAGGTTCCTGGAAACTGAGGCATGGAAATCCCCCAGTTGACAGAAGGCCCCGTGGCCCTGGACACTCATCGCATTCATTTCTCCAAAGGCCCTGCACTGTGGTCAGGCAGGTGTGCAGGCTGAGAGTGAGGTGGCTCTGGTGGCCCGCCTCCAGGCTGACCCAGCTGGCCCAGGCTGGAGACCAGCCAAGTCATTCTGCTTGGAAGGCTGCAGAGGCCAGAGGAGCTGCTGTGGGAACCCAAGAACTAAGGGCAGGTGAGGAGTCAGCCACCTCGCCCCACTGCAGAGCCCTCTGGCAGCCCAGCTCAATGTCATCCTTGAGAGTCAGGGTCACAGGCCAATCTTCCCTCCTGGGACACAGCCTTCTTTCAGAGAGCCATCGGGAGCCCGCAGAGCAGCATCGCCTTGCCACCGAGCCCTCGAAGTCCCTTTGTTTTGTGGCTCACTTGGAATATCAAAGCTGGGAGGCCACAAAGCCCCACTGAAAGCTGAGTCACCCAGGTTCTGTGACACCACCAGGTCCCTCCTGCAGCCGTCGCGATCCCAGAGCCGCGGGATGAAAAGGAACTGGCCAGCCATGGGTGGGACGGTGAGGCTTGCGGAGGCCCCTTAATGCATAAAGGGGCCTTGTTTCCAAATCAAAAGGGCTGAACAAAAAGCTGGGAGAAGAAAGGGCAGCCGGGGCAGCTGCTGTCTGGCGCACCTTCACAGCCGGGGTGCCAGGCTGGCAGGGAGCCCCGCCTCCCTCCACTGCGGAGCACCCCTTAGGGCCTAGGCTGCTGCAGAGCTGTGTCCAGGAGAGGGGACTGTTGACTCTGTGGGGTGGGGTCAGAGTCCAAGTGGTCAAGCAGTTGTACCTTTCAGAGTCAGTGACCAGGGAGATGGGGGATCTGGGCAGCAGGCACCTGGGAGAGTCGAGGTCCTGGGCAGCCTGTCACCTGTCCCCAGCAGCAGCAGCAGCAGCAGCAGCTATCGCACTGAAGATGGCATAGCAAGAGAGTCAAAAGCATCCCTGTGACCTGAGCACTTCTTGCCCTACCCATAGCTAAGGCGTTCAGGCTGGGTGGCCATTCTCTAGGACGTTCTCAGTGGTGGAGAGAGCAGGAGGATTCAGGAATCGTGCCCTCGTGGCAGGGTACTGACTTTTCCCCCCGGAAGGTGATGTATGTCCAAATCCCCAGGTCATATGAGGGTGCCTAGAGGGGTCAGGAGAGCACCTGCAGCTGGAGAGTCAAACACCCAGAACTGCGGCCAGAGCCAGGCTGCCAGACTGCTGCACCATAGATGATGGAGGAGGTTGATGTTAGGAGGAGGCCATGCTGCAGAGAGATAACCAATAAGAACTGTTTGCCCAGGTTAGACTTTAAAAAAAAGATTAATTAATTAATTAATTCATTCATTCATTTATTGAAAGAATCTCACTATGCAGCCTTGATTGTCCTGGAACTCACTATACAGATATGTAGACCAGGCCGGCCTTGAATTCATAGAGATCTGCCTGCCCCTGCCTCCTGAGTTCTGTGATTAAAGGCATGCACCCAGCTGAGTTTTTTGTTTGTTTGTTTGTTTTAAAAAACCAGGGTTTCCATGTAGCCCAGGCTGGCCTTGAACTTGCTGTGTAGCCAAGGGAGGCTTTGATCTTCTGATCCTCCCATCTTAGCCTCTCCAGTGCGGGGATGACAGTTGTGCACCACCACAGCTGGTTGGAACCAGAGCTTCATGCATCTAGGCAAGTGCTCTACCAATGAACCCTCCTTCCCTGCCCTCAGGCTGACTCTTAGGATGGTCTCCAACAGGGATCCTCATGCAGTTACTAATTCAATGAAGGGGAAAACCCAACACAGGCCAAGAACTGCAGCTGGTGAATTCTGGTGACAGAGGACAGCCCCAGAGCCAGGCTTAGTAACTCCACATCTGGTTTTGCCAGATGCTCTCAGCAGGTGCATGTCTATACCCTAGGTCCCACGTTTGCAAACTTTGGCCATTAATCAGTGCTTAGGGATGAACTGAGGCACTGGGAGTCAGGAGGCAACTGACAGGGCACTTATCCCTAGAATCCCCAGGCTCCTCCCTCCACAGGGCCTGAGGGGAACAGGTTTAGCCCCTTCCACAGTCACCTGCACCCCTGAGCTGGGAACACACCTCATTACTCAGAGAGGAGCACCAGTGCCCGGGTCTTGTCTGATTGTGCTGGTGATGCTGAGACAGGGGCAGCAAAAGCCAGTTCCCCGCCACAGACTTTTTTGTTTTGTTTTATTTCGTAAATTGCCTTTCTGAAAGCACCCTGGCCTGCTTTGATGTGGCCTTTTGATAGCTTACCCTCATCAACAGGCAGGCCCCGCCCAGGGAGCCACTTTATAGAAGAGCCACAGTCCACAGGCCAGGCTGGGACTGCAGTCTCGAGCCTGCGGAACAAGGGTAGAGGAGGGTCTCCTCCCTTCAGGCCTATTCTGGAGCAGCAGACTCAGCAGTCACTGAATGGGTGGGTGTGGGTGGGTGGGTGGTGGCTAAGAGTGAAGGTGCCGCGAGCTGAGAGCAGCCCCTGTGAGCCTCAGCTACTGCCCCTGTGAGCCTCAGCTACTGCCCTTTTGAATGGAAGTGGCGAGGAATGGATGCCATGATGAAGAATGGAGTGGCACCCAGAGCAGGCAAGCGTGGTGCCTGGTACAAGAGGTGTTCACGGAGCTGCAGCGATGGTGGGTGAGGGCAGTGGCAGTGCCTCTGTGGCTGGTGAAGGTGGGAGGCCTTGGTGAAGAAGATGGTGTTAGTGATAAAAATGGTTGTGTTGACTGAGATCATGGTGTTGGTGACAGAGATGATGATGATAATGATGGAAGTGATGATGGTGATGAAGATKGTGGTGGTAGAAATGATGACGGGGATGATGGTAATGATGATGATGATGGAGAAGGTGTTGTTGACGATGATGATGTGGTCAATATGATGGGAGTGGTGGTGAAGGTGGTGGTAGTGGTGATGGAGATGAAAACAGTGAATGGGGGAAGGAGATACTGATGATGAAGAAGATAATGGGATGAACATAGCATCATTAGTGACAATAGGGACAACTTTCTAGTTAAGAAAATAATGATGAAGTCAGTGAAGCTGCAGGTGGTAAAGCCATGACAGTTAGGAGTGCAGGTTACAGGCTTGTGGTCCCAGGTACTYGGGACTAAGATGGGGGGCGGGTCACAGGTTCCAGGCCAACATGAAAAGAAGGACCGGGGTGTAGTTGCAATGGTAAAGTATTTGCCTGACACGCATGAGGCCTTGGGTTCAATTCCCAGTTGTTTAAGAAAGTTGRTGAAGACAGGGAAAATTGAGATGAGGAAGATGGAGGTGGGGAGGATGGAGATGAGGAAGATATGGGTGGGGAGGATGGAGATGAGGAAGATATGGGTGGGGAGGATGGAGATGAGGAAGATATGGGTGGGGAGGATGGTCATGGAAACCAAGAGAATGGGAATACGGAGGATGGACAGGGAGATGATGGGGTTGGGAAGATGGACATGGAGATTAGGAAGATGGAGCTATGGAAAACTGACAGGGAGATGATGGGGATATGGAAGACGAAGATGGGTAGAAGGATGGAGGGCATGGGTAGGGAGATGATGGGG
>BDUI01052726.1:3751-15796 GCA_002335545.1 Apodemus speciosus | reverse complement strand
GAAAAAGTGGACCCAGGTTCTGGAAAGACCCAATGCAGCAGTGCAGGGTAATACTAGAACAGGGAAGTGGGGAGGGGTGAATAGGGGAACTGGGGGAGGGAAAAGGACATATGGGACATCTGGGGGGCGGGGAATCCAGAAAAAGGGAAGTGAAATGTAAATAAAGAATATATCCAATAAAAAAAAACCCTGTCATATGCTTTTTTTTTCGATAACATAGCATTGGCCAACAAAACAAAGAAATTATGACATAATTATATACAAGAGGTTTCAAATTTTAAAAAATGTTTCATTAAAACTTTCAAATTTCACAATTCTGACCTTTGCAACAATGAGCTGAGATTATCTCTTCAATTTCTATGTAAATTATGTTAATTGGGGCATATCGACTGTCACCATATTCAGAGTTTATAGATTCCTTCATTTGATAATTATTTAGTGGTGATGACTGCCAAAAACTGTGGCTGCAACAGTAAATGAAACCTTCACAGTCCCTGACAGTCTCTCTCGAAAACAGTGTACTGCAGAGAGGTGTGCAGACAGGCAGACAAGCAATTACCACAGTAGGTGGGAAGCACCCAGCAGGACAGGCATGGGGGTGCTGCCTCTGTCTAAGACATCAGGAAAAGATTCTTGGATAAGGCGTGTTAAGCCAGCAAGCAAATAGGATGAGGGCCACTCCATTTATACCGTTTTCTTCCAGCTTTAATTTGAAAATGTTCAAAACGATATATTTTAATTTTCCTAAAATTATTTATGTGTGTGCATGTGTGTATGTGTTTGTGTATGTATGCCTGTGGGTGTGCATGTGTGTGCCGCTGTATATATGTGTTGGTCCGAAGACAACTTGGAGAGTCAGTTATCTTGTTCCATCATAAGGATTCAAGAGATCAAACATGCTTGGGGCTAGTGTTATTGCATGCTGAGTCATCTTGTTGACCCCTAAATATTTTGGATTTAGAAAGGCTCCATGCAGCAGTGTAGGGGAATACCAGGACAGGGAAGTGGGAGGGAGTTGATTGAGGAATGGGGGAGGAGAGATGGCTTATGGGACTTTCTGGGGGGGGCAGTAAAGGGGAAACCATTTGAAATGTAAATAAAGAATATATCTAATAAAAAAGAAATGTGTAAATATATTTATATATAGAGAGACATATATATGTCTAATCTAAATCACTAGTATATCTCTTTCAACATAAGCGCGCACACACAACCCTCTTGAAAAATCAGTTGACTGTAAGATGACACATTATCCCTAAATATCTTAACACTCTAAACATGCAATATGCAATTATTACAGACAAGAATTTAAAATTCAATGTCAGTTAGTATGAGCCTATAGTCAAATATCTCAAATAATCCTTAAAATTATTTATAACTTATTTTGTTTATTTTATCCAGGATTCATGTGAGGTTTATTTTAGCTGAGCTGCCGAGTAAACAAGCAGGAACTATGTCCTACCTTTCCTTTCAGAAGAGACAGCATTTCAATCTAACTTCCCAAGGAACAGGATCTCTGGGTTTCCAATTGAATGCAGGTGGCATTTCCCATCACTCCTTAAACAGTATTGATGTTTAGAATTCTTGACATCTGATCTGAAAATTCTTATTTTTCCAGTTCCCCAAACACTGCTGTCATGTTCTCCCCATTAAAAGTGATGTCCACAGAAGGGCTGGGTCTGCCTCCTACACTGTCAAGCTTCCCTAGCCGATATTCTTGAGGTGACAGGAGTTGTACTTGATAGCCCCTGCCTGTGAATCCCAGCCTTCCTTACATCACCCCAGGACTCATCAGAGCTTTCTGCAGATGACCTTCACTAGACAGAATTCATTCATGGGCATCATTGGGGATTTCCTCTGTTCAGTTTTGTACTGCATCTAGTACCGTGCCTGATGTTTGCTGAATGAGCAAATTACAAATGAAAATATACCCATTTATCACTTTCAAATGACTCTCTGAAGTACTGTTGCCTGCCAATAACCATGGTGCACATTCACAGGTATTTATAAATTTGCATCCTATTACAAGCATGCAGGTTTAACATCAGTGAATTTTCTTCATCTCAGCTTGTAGGGAATAAAATGCCAATGTGTTTTCATGGCCTCCCTGCATATGTTGGTAGTAAAATATTCACGACTTAGAGAATTATGCAGTGTGTTTTCAACAGCAGCTTTTGAAAGCCACTTTTTCCATTAAAACTGTCAGTTTGGTAATATAGCCATGATTTCAAAGCAAAGGAGCATTATGGCGCAAATCAAAGATAGATTACAAATTTTATGTTTACATATTCTAGGACCTTTACAGGGTAAAGTTGTTGGATTTCTTTTTTAGACTTGATGTCTCATGCATTTTTGAATTAGAATGTATCACCTTCATTACAAACCAAATAAACTTAGTGTATAATCTATGTGGGATCGCCAGATATTGTACCTGTGCTATTCACTAGCAACTGCAAAGAAAAAGAATAGCACTGAGAACTGGAAAAAATATTCCTGGTGACTTTATTCTCTAAGTAAATGAACTATCACATCTACTAGGTCATGTACATTGGGAAGAAATTTGCCCATATATTCCACTATAACTGCTGGTCAAGCAACAGGCTGACCAAATAACCTTATAAGCAAGAGCCCTCAGATATGATAGGGTACTTTTTAGCCAGGAAAAAAATCTATTAATATCTTAATAAATTAGTTGTAATAGAAATCTATCAGTGGATTTGTGGTAAGGAGAGGAATGTCCTTGGCAACAAGACAGAGTCTGTCTCTTGATTATAGGTTACAACAAACACTTGGACAGACTCAGCAGCAAGTGAGGGAGGAGGATAAAGGTAATTAAAACTCTTAAAATAACAGTATCTGTCCATAAGTGATGAGATTCTCCCATGGCACATGGAAGTGACAAGATGATTGCCTGCTTAAATACTGTGAGATAATATGGCTCAGAGATTCGCATCTTTCACAATATGGTGGCAGACAAGGACCGTATAAATTATACTAACGCTGGAAGCATCCTTCAGACCTAGATTCAAATTAAATTAGGATGGGAAATTTAAGCATTCCTTCCAGTCAATATGTCTCTGTAAAGGGGGAAATGAATTACAGAATTATATAAAGCAATCAAGACTAAAAATGTTGGCTTTGGACTCAAATACTGTGAATTCAAATTCTCTTACAATCACTCAGTAGCACCTTAAAAACAGCCACTCTATACACTGACTTCTCTGTCTGAATTGGAGTCACAAACCCTTAATGGTGCCAATCCAAGGCAATTGCTACRTTTCTCCTTTCCCCACAGTAGGTAGAGGGCATCACCGCTTGCTCTCTGTGTTCTCGGAGCTGTAGCATCGGCAGTGTGGTGGGACACTGAAGTGAGTAGGAGGAAAAGATTTCTTTTCTGGTGAAAAAAAAACCTGAAGTAGCTGGCTCAGTGTCTTAATTTGTCATCTTACCAAAGTGAAGACATCTCCTAAATTGCAGAAACCCTCTTGTCACTTAAGGGGAAGGCCCGGAAATTCCCCCCCCCCCAAAAAAAGAGAGCCCTGCCGTCATGGAACCACAATATAGTCATCCACCGTTCTCATTCTCCACASTTCTTTCATTATAAGGAAAAATAAGCACCTATTTTAAGGTTCTTATCCATTTATTGCTTCAATTGCTCTAATTAGTGTAATGAGATAACTGCATGATGTTGTGTGGTGGGTGGATGAGAATGACCCCCATAAGCTCACGTGTGMATGCTTGATCCCTAGTTGGCTTGAACTCTTTGGGGAAGAGAAGAGTTGTTAGAAGAGTTGTGTCAATGAGAGCAGGCTTTGAGGTGTCAAGAGACTAGTACCATTCTGAGTGTGTCTTTCTGTCTTATGATTATGTCTTGGGATGCAAGCTCTCATCTACTATTCTAGTACCGTGCCTGCCTGTTTGCTACCATGCACCCTCCCATGATGGTTATGGACTCTAACCCTCTGAAATGAGGGTTAAAGTATGATATTTTGCTTTGTTCATGGCATTTTATCACAGCAATAGAAAAATAACTAAGACAGGTTGTTAAGTTGTTGTTAAGTAAAATAGTTCAGACAGCACTGTGATTGATGCAGCATGAGAAGATTACTGTTGACTAGCTGTGGTTCTCATAGTAGCAGTGTCTGCAATATCATTATTATCTCTTTAAACCTACTAGGGAAAAGACTGTTCAACCCACAGAATAGCCCATTGTTTATAGCCTTTGATGCCATGAGTTCAGGCAGAGGTTTGCCAAGGATCYTCAGGTTTAATTTGCTCTGAAGAGAGTCAAACATTGAGGCTAATSCGCCTCTGAGACCRCACTGACTGAAAGCCATGGTCACTTCATCACTGAGGAATCAGGGTCACTACAAACCCACTGTGAGAGAAATAAAGAGAGAATGGGTAATGTGGAGTTACATAAAATTTAATTATATAAGCACAGGGATTGTGAAAATAAAATACATATATTAACATAAATGTGTATGTGTGTTTTGTCTCTGTGTATGCCTGCATACTACATGAGTGTTTGGTACCCAAAGGGGCTACAAGTCATCAGATCCCCTGAAACTGAAATTACAGATGTTGGTGGACTGCAATGTGGGTGCTGGGAATTAAACCTGAGTCTTCTGGGAGAAGAGTTAATGTTCCTCTGAGCCATCTCTCCTTACAGATGTTGGTGGACTGCAATGTGGGTGCTGGGAATTAAACCTGAGTCTTCTGGGAGAAGAGTTAATGTTCCTCTGAGCCATCTCTCCAGCCCCAGAAAATTACCTCTGTGAGAATTCTTCATTAAGGACAGGGACTCCACAGGAAAACCAACAGAGTCAACTAACCTGAATGCTTGGGAGCTCCAACCAAAGAGCAAGCATGGGTTGGACCTACCCCACCTAGCCCTGCACATATGTAGCAGATATGCAGCTTGGTCTTCATGCAGGTCCCCCAACAAGAGGAGCAGGGACTGTCCTGAATCTATTGCTTACCTATGGATYCTGTCCCCCTAATTAGGCCACCTTGTCKGGCCTACGTGGGAGAGGATTGCCTAGTCCTGTGGTAACTTGATGTGCCAGGGGCAGGGTGATACGCAGGGGTGCTCCTCCTTCTCAGAGAAGTGGGGAGAAATAGGGGGAGGAACTGTGTGGGGAGGTACTGGGAGGAAAGAGGTGGCTGATATTGGGATGTAAAGTGAATAGATAAATTTTATAAATTAAAAAGAATTCTGCATTAAAAGAAATCCATTTTTCTCTCATTATTGCTTCTTAAAAGTCAAATATTTTCTTTCTGATCATCAGGTAATAAGCTTCAAAAGTACACAGCCAAGTTCAATCTGGTTGAAGACAGAGAAACATTCTTACCCCTAATGTAGTCACTAAATAACTGAGTGGCAAACTCCAATATACTAAAGAAAATATGGTTACTAAAACATGGCACTTTGTTTTAGAACAAGAAGTCTGTCCACAAACAGAACAGAGGCTTACAGCCCAGCCATCTTAATGCAGGGTTTCCCAGCCCATGCTCAGTTCCTCTAACTTTGCTAGTGAGAGAAGTAGCAGGTGTCATAGCTAAGCTATAGGTTGGTAAGACTAGCTGGTGAAATGTGTTGGTCCTGGCACACGGTCGCACAGTACCTGCCTCCAAACTGAACACCCTGCACTCATCTGACAGTGACTGCCAAAACAGTAGATATGGATTTATTCCAAAAGCTTACAGCTACTCGAGCTGATACTGTGTGGTGTGAAATAAACATTATTATGTAATTCCCCAACTTGTAAAGCGGCCTTTATGGAGGATAATAGGCGTACTTCCTGTCTTCTGGGTAAACAGTGTGTGATTCAGAGCTCTGTGCCACACCGGCTCATTAGACAGAACTGCCCAAGTTTCCCTGGTAGCGTAGCTATAGCTAACACACTGCCCTGTTCTCCTTCCTTCTTATTCATAGTGATGTGAGGATGAATTGTGAGCTTTCACTCTGAGCTTCCTGGCATTGGTCCATTTGTATCACCACCCTTGCATTATTCAAACACAGTTTGCTTCATATTTATGAGCTTACAAAATTTCTGGTCTCCTGCTTCTGCCTTTCTTAAGAACCATCAAGGGAAAAGGGTGGGACCATAAAAGCTAGTGTGTAGCCAACCTCATCCAAATGCAGGCAGTGCACTGGGAATCTTAATTCTATTAGAGCATGCACAATGAAGGTATTTGTGTTAGTTACTTTCCCACTTTGAGGTTAAACAAACCAGTGAATGGGACTCCGGGTGGCAACAGAATGAGATACTGCATTGGATAACACAGCACACAAAATGTCGGGGAGCATTTTAAAAACAAGTCTCTTTGCTGCCTTCCCATGACTCTYTAGCAATTTGGATTCTGTAAATGGAAATGAATAACCTCAGTCCACCARTATCTTCATTCAGCAGTTTGGTTCTGAGATTCACGTGATGCATTTATCTCTATGGCTCCTTCTAAGAAAATGTGCCCCATTCAAAGAAGGTTTGAATTAGCTATAGTTAATGTGTTCCATATACTCCCAAATTGATATTCTTTCCTGAATAAGGTTCTAATTTGCAATAATTGCTAGACTGAATAACTTGCTACAGGCCTTCTCCCAGTGCTGCCACAAGATGTTTCCCACCAATGTGATGAGCTGAATACAGTTGTATTTAAACAACACACACACACACACACAGAGAGAGAGAGAGAGAGAGAGAGAGAGAGAGAGAGAGAGAGAGAGAGAGAGAGACTGCTGTCTCATACCCTCATGCAAGGACACAATTATGTGCATGTGCAGCACCTTTAGCAACGTTCCATAAGGAGCATTTGTTTAAGGGGCAGGATGAAACCACTTTTAACACCTTTCCAAAACATCCACATGAACAATTACTTAACAGTACTGTATTCATCATGGTTTTTAATAAAAATGAGAGGAATATGAGCTCAAAGTCCTTGTTCTAAAGACTAATTTCTCCGGGTAGAAGATATGAAGCAAGAGGTGGAAACTAAATACTTGTAGATGRCTAGAAATTTGGGCAGCATTTCTTAACATACTGTTCATCTCAAGGCTTCTGCATTATGGTTCAGAGGCTATGTTGATTCAGTTTTTAAAAATTTACATTTCATTCTCTGAAAGRTGTAAGAGTCAGACCCTCCCAAATTGGCAGATGTTAACCGACCAGTCTGAATGTGGTCAGTAAGAAAAGAGGAGCATCGGAAGACATGATATCATTCCCTATGGGTAGGGTTTTGACAAGTTCTCATAGTCCAGTCAAGATCAGTAACAGTCCASCTTTCTGTTAATTCACCCAGGGCAGAAGTGCAGCTATTCTGGCTTGTTTTTTAAGAGTTAATTTTTAATCGTGTGTGTGTGTGTGTGTGTGTGTGTGTGTGTGTGTGTGTGTATGTGTGTTCATCCATGTGGAGCCATGTGCATGTGGCATGCAGGTGCCTATTACAAGCTGTATGAGCTCTCCCACATGGTGCTGGGGATTAAGCTTGGGTGAAAATAGTACACACTCTTTACTTCTGAGCTATCTCTTCACTCACAATGATTTTATTTTTAYGTTCTCACAAAAGAAGAGTAATATAATAGAAATAATCCCTATTACATGTTAGTAAAATCCAGCATATTTTTCACAAGAAATAAGAAAATAGGCTATACCTGTTTCCTTTTTATTGTCCTTTATTATTTGTATTATTGCTAATGCTTCATAAACTTACATAAACGTATTATATATTAATGCGAGTATAGCTTAACTTCTTGCAAAAAAATTAACTACATGAAGATTGCCAAACTTTGAATCAAGTTTCTAGTCTACAGATTTACTAAGTGCTTTCTACATTATGGGGTCCTAATGAAAACGTCTAATGAAAGCAACTAACATTTAATCTATAGATGGTCATGTTGCCAATAAAGACCTACATACTTGTCCAATTTTCTCACCATGTATGAAAGAAACAAATACAGAAATGAGACCAAAAAAAAAAAAACACCAGCTTGCAGAAGTATGAAAACATTTTTCCTTGATGTGCCTGGAGTTTACTTGTTTCTAAAAGTAAAGCAGCATTCATTTTCTGTTTGCTGTCAGGAAAAGAGATGGTGTGGTGATCTGGCAAACACTTCTCTATTAGAGGTTAGGACATTCAAACAAGTAAGAAGGCAAACAATGATTAAGCTTGAATTAAAACCTTCCGTTAAATTTAGCATCTTTTTTTTWAAAAGTTGGTTGTGTACTTAACAATAAGTTGCAGTAGTTCAGAAAACTCCCTACACTGATGTCTTTCATAAGCAAGTAAAGAACAAACCACAGAAGCACGCGAGGGTGAATTTTCTAATTCCTTCATTAAAATATCTTGGAGGTGCTCCACAGGTTTATTCATGTAACCATATCACATGTTTGAAATGGAACATTTAATCCAAAATCCAGTTAGCATTTCTCAATTCCCCACCTTCTGGCCTTGACTAGTTACTGTAAGACATAAACTCTTCTAGAAATGTTGCATAATGGTATAAACTACAGAAACAAAAGTAGTTAAACCAAGTTTAATGAAAAAAGTTTATCTCCCCTTATTGATCCCAGAAAACATTGAGACATTCCTATATATCTTCTATTACCCACCTCAAAAAGAGCTGCTTTTCCAGGCAAAAATATATAATGTTTATCCATTGACTCTCTTCTGACAGTTTTCTCAGAGGGTTCAGGTTTGTATGATAGTTCTCCTGTGTCAATGAATTAAAGCCAGATGCAAATGCTTTCTCAGTATGATATATCCCTGTTGAAGCCAGCAAATAAATTTAAATTTTAATGTCCTTTGAGGCAGACAGTATATTTAGATATCTCATTTTCTGATATGTTGCAATAAAAACACATACATGTGAGGACCTAATAATTTCTCATTATGATTGAAGCCATAAACAATAAAGTCTTCTTTTATAGAATTAGGCAGAGCATGAACAGTGACTATGGTGGGTCTTGCTTTTCAACCAAGTCAACAACAAAGAAAGCCTGTGCTCATCAGAATGAGAAAGTATTTCGGCCCCAGTTCCTATTTAGTCCTTGACCTCAAATGTGACTGACAACTGGAGTGGTGATTTGGGAATGTGAGCAGACACCTGTCCACTGAGGAATGGACTGGCGCCAACAGCTCATTACATTGAAAACTACTAAACAGCCATTGTAGAGCGACGACTTTTCATCACCTGGGTCAGATACAAACCAATAACCTAGAGGTGAAAGGCTGTCCATCAAATTCCAGTTCCCACTTCCCAAGGCCATTCAGTTCCATCTATTCAATTTTGAGGACTCTCTTCTATAGGTTTGTGCAAAAGAAGCCATGAGATTCAATAGAGTTCAGACGGTTATTATTTATGGGATGCACTGAAAGGATTATAGATTCGATCACAATTAAGTTCTCTCCTAATGAATCCGCAGGCTTTAAATAATCTTCTCAAAGTGCACATCACTTTTCTATTCTCCTTACATACTCTTGAGAGAAGGCACACTGGGTGATTTCAATGGTAGATACTCTTAGCTGTGAAGTGGATTTGACATGTAGACGAGGCTGTTTTAAGTCCGAGATTGTGAAGTTCACACTGGTTTCAGTGTTCCTGATGTCTGAGCACGCATTCACAAATTAGCAGCCAAAGTGATTAATTTTCATGCAAGTACTTATGTGTTTACTAAAGATTAGCATTTTAATTAGTCTATATTTTTCTCTGAGACAATTGGCACGAATGGTATTTGTGGATACCTGACTAAGAGGGTGCAGTGTGGAAGGAAAAAGAACACACAATTTTATTCACAAACAGTCATTTCCTTGGCATGAGACAAGAGTGACATAAGTATGTTAGTTAACCAGTGAGCTTTTGTGTGGCCAGTTAGTCTGAGTCTTCGGGGGTTTTAATTTTACTGTTTTTATTGTGTGTTTTTCATAGGGTTTTCTCATTGATTATCGTTCTTTATAGAATTTGGAAAAAGGCTTTTCTCTCAGATGGCATTACTTTGTGCATCTGGATCATGCTTGGAATGTTAAACATTTCATCTCTTCCATTTTCAGTTTGATAGAGTACCAGTATGAAGTCGCTTTAATTTAGCTAATTTCTGGGAAGGAGTGAGGCCCTTGAGCTTCATCGAAGGCCTCTATGGAACTCGGTGAGATCTTTACCATAAAGGATGCTTTTTATGCAACATGTGACTAAAGTAAACGTTATTTAAAATAGGACAGAAGAATCTGAAAGGAATCAAAAGACCTCAGCCAGAGATGCCGACAGCAAGCTCATTGCATGGGATTTAACTTTACAGATTGAAACACAGAAGGTTCAGGGGCTGTGCATGTTTATTTTGCTACCTGAGAAAATGACATCACACCTGGTTTCCTCTTCTCTACTGTTATCAGGAAATTAATGTGAGAAATCAGTTAAAATTCTTCAAATTGATCATTATCTATAGGTATATCTTTTCCTTTTATTTCATCTTTTTCATTTTGTTCAATCTTTCCTACTTTGACATTCAAACTTCTGTTCTTGTATCCCCCTACACATATAATAGTGAGATGTTTGTGTATGATTTACACATTTTCTAAAACAAAATATTCGAGAGACATTACTTTGTGCTTACAGATAATTTGTTTCAAATGGCATACTCTTCATTCACCAACAGTGATTAACAGAAAGAGTTTTAAATTCATGAAAAGAATTTACTTAAATCATCGAACATTCTTGCTTGGCTTTCTTTTTGTGCAATGATTATTTTGAAAGAAAGGGGTGAAAATGAGTGATTTTTTTTAAATTACAATCACAAAGAAGAATGTAGAGGTAGCTGTGATATAAATGTCATATGGACATATAAAATGTATAATGGAATCTGATCATCATCATTGACATGGTTATGACTAGCTGTCACATGTGTATATTTTATAGCATTGTATATAAGCATGTGGTGTTATTATAACATGTAACATGACATCTGACAGACGTTTAAACGGCTCTCTGAAGAAAGAGGGCAAGGAGGCAAGATACATCAAATTTTTCATGAAAAATAAAGCAAAAMAAATGAAAAATCAAATGATTAAAAACAGAATACTCATTATGCCTCTTTGCTTCTTATTCACTCAGGAGTTAAAGCATGCAAGGCTTCAGCTTGTTTTTTCTTTATTCTTTGTTTACATTCCAAATAATTTTCCCTTTTCTGGGTCCCCGCTCCACATAAGTCCCATAAGCCCWCTTCTCTCTGCCAGTTCCCCAATCAACCCCCTCCCACTTCTCTATCCTGGTAATCCCCTTYAATGCTGCATCAAGTCTTTCCAGTACCCTGGCCCTCTCCTGCCTTTTTCGTGGGAATAATTTGATATGTGTGTTGTGTCTTGGGTATTCAGAGCTTCTGGGCTAATATCCACATATCATGGACTGCATTCCACGGGTGTTCTTTTGTGATTGGGTTACCTCACAAATAGGATGATATTTTCCAGTTCCAACCATTTGCCTAAGATTTCATGAATCCATTGTTTTTAATAGTTGAGTAGTATTCCATTGTGGAGATATACCACATTTTCTGTATCCATTCCTCCATTGAGGGACATCTGGGTTCTTTCCAACTTCAGGCTATTATAAATAAGGCTGCTATGAACATAGTGGAACATGTGTCCTTATTGCATGCCAGGGAATCCCCTGGGTATATGCCTAAGAGTGATATAGCAGGGTCCTCCAGAAATGTCATGCCCAGTTTTCTGAGGAACTGTCAGAGTAATTTCCAGAGTAGTTATACCAACTTGCATTCCCACCAGCACTGGAGGAGTAGTCCTCTTTCTCCACATCCTAGCCAGCACCTACCGTTTCCTGAGTTTTTAATCTTAGCCATTCTGAAAGGTGTGAGGTGAAATCTCAGGGTTGTTTTGATTTGCATTTCCCTAATGACTAATGATGTTGAACATTTCTTAAGGTGCTTCTCAGCCATCCGAAGATCTTCAGGTGAAAAGTCTTTGTTTGGCTCTGTACCCCATTTTTGATAGGGTTATTTGGTTTTCTGGGGTCTAACTTCTTGAGTTCTTTGTATA
>BDUI01052718.1:0-12016 GCA_002335545.1 Apodemus speciosus | reverse complement strand
TAAAGATGCCCACAGTGTGTTGTCAGGCTTATATTGCTGGGATGGTTGTCATTTGTAGGCTTTTTGGTAGAACAATCATTTTTCTCCTCCTCCCTTGGCATCTTGCATAAAGCCTTCCAATACTTTGAGAGCCAGTCCTCTGAGGGGAAGTTTCTAGTTCAATTCCATCTCATGTCCTCCAAGTCCTGTGTCCAAAGTATATCATAGTTTCAGCAGCAGGGTCTTCCATTCCATTTCTGAAAGGCATTGAAGGGAATTGGCAATAGCCTATATTGTTGTGGGAACCTTATATTTCTCTGAATTACAGCTCAAAGGACAGTTTCTTTCTTTTTTTAAAAAAATATTTATTTATTTTATTTATATAAGTACCCTGTAGTTGTCTTCAGACACACCAAAAGAGGGCATTGGATCCCACTACAGATGGTTATGAGCCACCATGTGGTTGCTGGGAATTGAACTCATGACCTCTGGAAGAGCAGTCAGTGCTCTTAACCATTGATCCATCTCTCCATCCCCCAAAGGACAGTTTCTAATGCTGGCCACTGGGGCATTTGTAATATATTCCATGACTCTTGGGGATAAGCCTCATCACTCCATGTAGTATAAATTCATTAGTAAATATTTTTACATATTAATTATATAAATATATGATATAAATCAGCATACTATAAATTAACCTGTATTAATATATAACAATATAATATTAAGCTTTAACATATATATTAATCATATAGACACATATAATATTCACATATTAAAAGTAAGCTTTAAAATACTGTGGTGCCTATGGGATTTTCAAACATCCTTAGTGTTATTTCTCTACTCAATCCATTGCCTGTGTAATGCTTTTCTTCCTTCATAATTACAGCCTCTCTCCATTTTCCTGAATACCCATTYATGTTACCTTCTCCTATCATCTGGTTGTATAGTACTCCTTCCTTGTCTCTGCTGCAGAGTCATTTTCTACTTTCTTGGCTTCTTTGGATACTTCAGTTTATATTTTCAAGTCTAAACACAGAATCCACAAAAAGTAGAAAACACGTGGTGTTGTTTTTTCTGGGTCTAGAGTACCTCATTCTGTATAATATTTTCCAGTTTCATTCACTTACCTTCAATTTCATGATTCTATTGTTCTTTACAGCTGTGGTGTTTTCTGCTGTGTAAATGTAGCATATTTTTGTTTTTCACTCATAGGTTGGAAGACATTTAGGTTGTTTCCATTTCATAGCTACTGTGAATAAAGCAGCAAGAAATGTGGCTGAGAAAATATCTCTGAGGTAGAATGTTGAGTTATTTGGCTATAAGCTAAGGAGTCATGCAGCTGACTATGCAGATTTATTTGGGCTTTAAAAGAACTCCCTATGATGATTTTTACAGTGACCCTACCAGTTTGAAATCTCCCAGGTGATAAATGAAGGTTCTTAATTCTCCCATTCTAATCAGCATTAGTTGTCAGCTGTTTGCTTGACCTTGGCATTTCTGACTGATGCAAGATGAAATCTCAAAGTATTTGAATTTGCATTTCTATAATTGCTAAGGATGTTGAATACTTTGAAAATATTTCTTAGCCATTTTAATCTTTCTTCTGAGAACTGTCTGTTAAGATCCATAACTCATTTTGCCTTGGTTTTGTTTTCTTTGGCTTTTGAGATTATAAATACATAATTTCTCCCTTTCCTTTATTTCCTCCAAACCCTCCTATCTACTTCACCTTGCTGTCTTTCAAACTCGTGGTTTCTTTGTCATTAATTGTTATTACATGAATTACATGTATACACATGTGCACGTATATACTTAAATCTAACCTGATCAGTCTTTTGTTTCTTGTATGCATGTTTTCAGGGCTCACAATTTGGTGTTGGATAACAAATTGGTGAGCTCTTCCTTGTTTTCTTGATTGTTTGCTTTTGAAATGTTGTTTGAGCTCTATCAGAGTGTATCTGGAAAATACTCTTATTCTATGGCTTCACCTTAACTCCATTGTTTCCTTTGCTGCAAATATTTGTGAGAATTTTACACATGAGTATAATCCACTCTGATCACATCCCTTCTTCTCTACCCTGTTTAATTTCTATCTTCTTCTTATCCCATTCTCAAATTTCTCTTTCTATTAAATGCAGTACTGAGACTGATTTGTATTGCTCATATGTACATAGAGGAGTAGGAAGACCACTGAAACCTCTATCAGATGGCTCAGCTTTGAATTAGATGGACTCTTTTCGTTAGCAGTGGTTGACTATAGTTCCTCGATTAGTACCCTCTTCCTTCGCAGGATTTTCCAATAGAGGAATAACAAGGCTAATGTTGTGATTAATGTGTTTTCTATAGTTGTAAGGATGAAGATTTGAATTCTGAAAGTTTTGGCATATGGATCCATTACAATATACACTCATGGAAATTGATTATGTAATTAAAAGTTTCAATTTTACTTTCTATTTAATTTCTTCCTTCTCTTTTCTTCATCTGAGTTTAGCATTAGAATTTAATTTTAAATGAGGATAAATCTTATTGTTTGTTGCTTGAAAATGACAGTCAACTTAGAAAAAAGTATTCTATCCCAAACATGACAATTATTTAATTAATAAATGGAATAGTCAGGATCCAGGAAATAAGTCTTTGTCCCTGGGATACTTTTGTAGATTTATAGTGGCCTCTGATATAAATCATGTTGTAGATATTTGCATATAACAAAAATTAACAAGAATCAAACCATGCATTTGAAAGAGCAAAGAGGGTATACAGAAAGATTTTGATGGAAGAAAAGGAACAACAAGTATGTTAGGCTCAAATGTATCAACAAATATGTATGGCTCAACATCTATATTAAAACAAAAAATATTGGTTTCTGGATTTCAGTTCTTTCAGTTCTGAAAATTTCTATTTGTTTCCTTTTGGATATAAAATTGCATTGTTAACTTTCCACCAAATTATTTAATCTGTATTGCTCCCCTTGTCACCAACATTATGTCCTTATTTCGGTAATAAAATGATCCCATAATTTCATTCTCTTGTTTATTGGCCTTTTATGTGTTCACTGAACATGTGGTGTGTGTGTGTGTGTGTGTGTGTGTGTGTGTGTGTGTGTGATTATTACTTTACCCCTCATTTTTATGTTTTTATATTTTAATTTTAAAATATTTTTTCTCATACAATATATCCTAATTGATAGAGGGAGTTTTTCCTCCCTCTATCAATCCCAGTTCCTTCTCATCTCACCTCTTTTCCAAATCCATTCTCATTTTATCTCTTATTAGGAAAAAAACAGGCTTCTAAGAGTTAACCACCAAACATGACAAAATAAAATAAGAAAATAAAGCAAAACCTATCTCGTTGTTTCTGTATAAGACTAACTAACAGGAGCAAAGGAACCTCAAGAGAAGTTAAAAGAATCAGACACACACTCATTCACACACCAGGGTGTCCCATAAAAATACTTAAAAATATATACACAAAATGTATTCATAGATGTTTTGCTGAATTTCTTTAAAGGATTTAACCATCTCCTTTTAAAGGGCATCTATCATCTTTATATATGTGGTTTAAGGTCATTTTCTTGTGCTTCACCTATGTTGGAATATCCAGGGCCTTCTATGGTAGTAAAACTGGGCTCAACTAGAGATATATTGCCCTGGCTGTTATTGATTCTGTTTTTATGCTGGCATCTAGGCATCTGGGATTGGGATGATTAGAGGTCTAGGTGCTGATTTCTGGATTTGTCTTCATTGGGTGGGTATTTTGTTTCTTGGTTTCTGTTTCTTCTCTGGAATTTCAAAGACTGTGATGGCTGTATGTTGGATGGCACGAAATTTTCTTTCGGCTTGATAGTGGTGGCCACTGGGACTTCCAGGTAAAATATGATTCTGGATACTGGGAATTGAGAGGTGATCACAGGAGGAAGGAGAGCAGAGACTTCAACCAGGATCTGCTTTTGTCTTCTTGGAAATGGCAGGAGACAGTGAAGAGAGATCATCCCAGATAGGCTGCTATGGAACTAGGGATTAGAGTAGGGGATTAGATCTAGAGGAACAGAAGTAGAAGAGAAGCCATATAGACACCCTACCTGCTTCTCTGGCAGGAATGATCTGCAGGTGAGCAGGGAGTGCCTGCTGAATTTGGAGACTGGGATAAAATAAAAAATAAGAAGAGGAGGAAGAAGAAGGGTCCACGGAATCCATGGAGATATGGACAGAGGGAAGGAAGGCTGCAGCAGGTGTTACGTTGTAGAGATGGGAATGATACTGAGGGATTAGGGTTGGAGGAGCAGAGAGGTATAATACAGCCTATTTGTTGCCCTGGCAGGGGACTAGGGTAGCATCAATGGAAGACAGAGACTGAGGGGGAGCAGTTTAAAGAAACATTGGGTGGAGAAATTCTCTTGAAGACCCTCCCTTATTTGAAACTGCCCACCTCACATTTATTGAGATGAATGTGCTTCCAGGATTTTCTTTCTGCCAATCTGTTTCTTGGTTATTTCATTCTCTGAGTCATATTTATGTAAAATTCTCATGTAGGATTATAATTTACACTACTGTTTTGTTGGATGAAGGAGGTAGAAGTAACAAAAACAATGGTTTGGCAAAACTCCTGGTATTAAATTCAGAAGAAACAAACAAATATAACATTTGTACACTTGAATTCCACTTCTGTTACAGTTCAGAAACAGAGAAACTAGAATAAAGTTGTGATTGCCTCCCATAACAATGGGTAAAGAGTTCTAATTTAGGTTTATCAATAATTGTGAAATAAAATGAAGAGAGCACCAGAAAAGTGGGAAAGGGTAAGAAGGAATAGGAATATGTGAGTTAGAGCCAAAAAGTCAAAATACATGAATTAGAGCTACAAAGTTATAAAAAATGGGTACAGAAAATGAAATATTATAAAAAGCTTGTTCATAGAGAGAGGGGGAAACTTTACAAAACAAATGACAAAATTATAGAAATACAAATTCAGAAAATATATGACAATGCAATGTTATGAAATTATTTCTTATATTAAAAAAGACTGGAACTTTTTGTGGATCTCACAGTCAAAGTTAATAATACACTTTGAGGTCACTTAATACTGCTATCCTAGCAGGGGCTGTCTTGGTCTCTGTTCCCTGCTATTAGAACCCCTTCTCTTACATAGACTGCCTTGATTGGGCCTCATGGAAGAGGAAGAGCCTAGTCCTGCTTGGACTAAATGTCTCAGGGTAGGATGATACCCAAAAGAGGAGAAGAAGAGGGGGCAATGGGTGGGGGACGTTATAAAGTTGGGATGGGAAAGAGAGGTAGGCCTGTGATCAGGGTGTAAAGTGAATATAAATAAATTATTGAAAAATATATTAATTAAAATAAAACCAAAGACTGCTATCCTGCTGTGTACTCAGCCTTTTTTTCCAGTAGTTTATTTATTTATCCACTTTATATCATGGTTGCAACAACCTCTACCCACCCTCATATAGCCCCTCCTGCCCTCCACCCACCTTCTCCTCTGAGAAGGAGGCAACAGAGGAGTAATTGCAGATACTGAACCACTAAAATAGGAGCATGCATGGGGAGACCTAGTGCCACCCTCCTCCCTTGCACATATATGGCAAATGTGCAGTTTGGTCTTCATATTGGTCTGGCAACAACTGGAGTGAGAACTGTCCCTGGATCTGTTGCCTCCCTATGGATCACATTGTTCTCCTAACTGGGTTGCTTTGTCTGGCCTCAGTGGGAGAGGATGCACCTAATCCTTCAGTGACTTGATGTGCCAGGGTAGGGTGATACCCAGGTGGGGCCTCCCCCTTCTTAGAGGAGAATGGGAGGAGAATAGGACAGGGAGGAAAGAAGGGGTGTGGCTGGATGAGGGTGTAAAGGGAGAAGGGGGGCTGATATTGGGATGTAAAGTGAATAAATAAATTAATTAATTTAAATTTTTTCAAACAGAGAGAACAGCATAATAGCCAACCTTATCTGTCTTGGATTTCCCCATGTAATCAGCTTCTACAACCTTAGCATTTTCTGCTTATGATTTCCAATATCTGTCTAACTGTGTCCAGGAAGAACGTTAGGACTTGTGTCTACTAATTATCTTTGTCATCGGGAGAACTCCTGTTCTTAGGTCTCTGRCTGCTTCTCAACTGATAATTATACAATTTTGCTGAATATAATTTTCATCTGTAAGTATGTATAAAATCAGCCCAATTCTCCTATTTACATGACTGCAGGAGTACTCCCTTAACTCCTGTTGGAGGAGTAAGGTTTCTAGCATTTTTTTTTACTGCCAATAGATGAAGTTTTTATTAATTTTTTAACATGAAACATTTAGACAAGTCATTCACAAAACGCCATGACACATACATGTAGACACTTGGTGCACCAAGAATAGACGGCATAGAACGAACAGACAATACATAGAAAGGGAAGCATGCTTGTTATGCAATAACATCCATTTTCCTTCTCTCTTTTGAGATGAGATAATCCCGCATTTCCTGCTTTCACCAGCAGATTCCTTTGACAACAGTGCCTCTCTAGAGAAGTGCCCTTCTTCATACCATTCTGGGAGTAAATAAGAAGCATTAGGTGATTAGTCTCATCTGAGAATCTGCTTTATAGACCCCATTCAGATCTCCCGAGCAGTTTAATTTTGTAGACATTGCTCAGAAGACCATCTTACATTCAACTTCTGACACCACAGAGTGTAGTGTAGTGTAGTGTCGTGTAGTGTAGTGTAGTGTAGTATAGTGTAGTRTAGTGCTGTATATAGGTGTAGGGGAATTCTTTCCTTTCCTTTTTATCTTATTCAGCAATACAAATTATAACTTATTGTTTCTTTGTATAACTAATGTTAAATATTTCTGGACATTGTATTATATATGTTTATTATTTGTGACTATATATATATATATATGTGTGTGTGTATATATATGTATATATATGTGTATATATACATATATATATTGTGTGTGTGAAATATGACCTTACACTCAATTTTTTCCTCCAACTCACCTTTTCTCTCATAATATAATCAATCCCCTTCTAACTTAATGTCTTACCCAATAATTGCTGCCTATATGTGCATGGGTGTGGGGCCATTTATTAGAGCACAGAGAAACCCCTGTGACCACATCTTCAAAGAGGAATGATTCTCCACCAGCAGCAGATATCCACTGACAATGACTCCTAGTAAGGTATTGGGCCTGGTGAATCACCTCTGCCATCTATGCTGACATATTGGCTGTCTTGACCTCATATTGGTCTTATACAGGTTATCTATAGTGACTCTGAGTTCCTAAATTCAATAGCCATGACTTAGAAGACAGCATTTCACATCTCTCCTCTCTATCTTGTGGCTCTTTCTGGATTTTTATCTGTTTCTCAACTTTTATGGATTTCACAGAGTCCCATTCTAGAGAAAGAATATATGCTTTATGATTCATAACTTTGGGGATTTACATTTCAATGAGAATTGCACTGAAATCTTTGAATACTAAAATGGAAACAGATGTTCTGCCTGTGTATAATGTAGTTCTTTTGTGCCTCAGCACATCTATTTTCTCCATGTATGTCATACATAGAAGCTTTAGAAATAAGGATTACATGAAGTTTCTACATTTCATTGTAGAAACCATTTAGGAAGGCAGGTCCTTGTTATTTATTTCATGGCTTTGTAATCTGATATATATTGGGAGTTGCCATTAGAAAGACAGATGTTTCTTTAAACTTCATTGTCTTTGAATGTCATAGAGAAGCATAAAGATTCCATGGGAGTTTGGGCAATATTATAAGGTTTATCTCGGGTATATTTTTTGATCCATTGTGAATTATRTGGTATAACTATAAAGGTCACATATAAAACAYGGTTTACAGAGTTTGTGGTTGTTTTCATAAGTGAAAGCCCATAAATATTTTGCTCTGTATGTTTCATGAACAATAAAGAGAAGAATCTGTAAATAGTCCTGAGTAGATGAGACAGAATCTACACCTCTGTCTGGGGCATACCATACCAGACCTTATAAATTGTCATTCTAGGAGACTTGATTCACTACTGATACCCTACCCTCAACATCTCTTGAGTACATCAGCACTCTTAGAGGCAGATATTGCAAATATATCTATACAAGAAGCCTGAGTAGACAAGGCTGTTCTTCTTTTCATGTTTTATCTATTATGATTTGGGATTTTACTCCATTTGAAACTAAAACAGCCATAATGTTGTTTTCTAAAGCCTTCCTACTGTTACATATATATAGCATCTTAAAAGCCAGTGTCTAAAGTAAAGGCAAACCATGAATAAAGCAATCTTAAACCTATAGTTTACTCAGTAGGCCACTAGGATCCAAGTTCCTTTTATGAGGTTTCGATACATTTTCATCCATATAGACTCATTTCCTAATTATACAGTTCTTATTTGTTCTAACGCTATCAAATAGAAAGATGTTGTGTTTTCTATAACATCTATATAATTATTCTAAATTTTAACTTATTTATTTCCAGCTTTTCATGGGCTTTGCTTATTCATGTATTTCAGTGTCCCAAATACAGCAAGCTCATTGAAAAGATAAGTAGCTATGCTTTGATTGATTTCTATAATATTGAACTGGGCAGAATTTAAAATTACTTGTACATATGAATATATGAATGAACAAAATCTCCAAGTGGTAAAGTATAGAGAAGATTGCAAGAATCAAGAACATAAAGCATTGCCAGAAATAAAAGGGCTTAAAATGCCAGCCATAATACTTTGTTATATGAGTGATAGTCCGGTTTCATTCAGTGTTTCAACACTGATTGATCAGTAGTGATTACCAAAAGGTCTATGTTGAGGGGTCTCAGACATAGAGAGGAAGTACTCTTCTTTTATTAGCAGTATTTACACTGGAAAAGAAAGTAAGATTGAGAAGACACAGTATAGCATTAGTGACTTATATGTTTCCTAATGAGTGCCTGAGAATTTTGAGCTTAAAGTTCTGACAAGAGGAAAAAGGGATCAGCTTTACAACTGATAGGACCTGCAATATAAAAACAATTTGAGGAGATGAGTCCAGTTGGTATCCTGCAGTCTGAATGAATCATGCGATAGCATAGCAAAACCTATAAACTTAATTTAACAATGTGAGATGTGTGCGTGCATGTGTGTGTGTGTGTGTGTGTGTGTGTGTGTGTATGTGTGTGTGTGTGTGTGTGTGTGTGTGTATGTAACTTGGTTTTGGACTTTGATTGTATAACTCTCAAGTGTGAGCATTGTAGATGAAAACATGCTTAGCAGAGAAAAATCCTTTTTCTTGGAATTCAGTAAGATGGGATCTTGTCTGACTGTCATCATACAGTATACATTTTGGTATAAAAAATCACACATGGTGATACTTTCTAATGGGGATATATAGACAACATTTAATTCTAATTCTCAATTTAAGACAATAGAATTATACCAGTTGGTTTCATCAGAATATTGTTATCTTGAATATGACCAGCTGAGGCTTATGTATGATGTTCCTCCCCCAGCATAACTCCAGTCTGCCATGAAAGCTTCTATAATATTATTTTCTGATGCATAAATGTTTTGAATCATAAAATATTACATACAGTGGTCTGGAATAACAAGTTCGATGTTAGTATTTAGGGAAAAAAGGTATACTACTTCAGATTCAGTTGTTCTACAAGGTCAGGTAACTATGAAAAACAACGGCAATGATTAAATTTGTAGGCATTCCTAAAAAATGAAGCAAATAGACATACAGAAATCGGTCTTTCTGTTTAAGAGTTTGAAACTTCTAAGAAGGACCAATGTACCCACACTTTGGTCTTCCTTCTTCTTGACCTTCATGTGATCTGTGAATTTTATCTTGGGTACTCCAAGATTTTGGACTAATATCCACTTAACAGTGAGTGCATTCCATGTGTGTTCTTTTGTGATTGGGTTACCTCACTTAGGATGATATTTTCAAGTTCCATCCATTTGCCTAAGAATTTCATGAAGTCATTGTTTTTAGTAGCTGAGTAGTACTCCATTGTGTATATGTAGCATATTTTTTGTATCCATTCCTCTGTTGTGGGACATCGGGGTTCTTTCCAGCTTCTGGCTATTATAAATGAGGCTGCTCTGAACATAGTGGAGTATGTGTCCTTGCTATATGTTGGAGCATCTTTTGGGTATATGCCCAGGAGTGGTATAGCTGGGTCCTCAGGTAATACTATGTACAATTTTCTGAGGAACCACCAGACTGATTTTCAGAGTGGTAGTACCAGTTTGCATTCCCACCAACAATGAAGGAGTGTCCTTCTTTCTCCACATCCTTGTCAGCACATAATGTCACCTGAGTTTTTCATCTTAGACATTTTAACTGGTATAAGGTAGAACAAAATACCCATGGAGAAGATAGGGAAACAAAGTGTGTAACAGAGACAGAAGGAAAGGCCATCCAGAGACTGCCTCACCTGGGGATCTATCCCATATAGAGTTATCAAACCCAGACACTATTGTGGATGCCGGGAAGTGCTTGCTGACAGGAGCCTGACATAGTTGTCTTCTTAGAGGCTCTGACAGAGCCTGGCAAATACAGAGGTCGTTGCTCCCAGTCAATCATTGGACTGAGCACATGGTCCCCAATGGAGGATTTAGAGAAAGTACCGAAGGAGCTGAAGGGGTTTGCAGGCCCATAGGAGGGCCAAAATATGAACCAATATGAACCCCTCACCAGAGCACCCAAGTACTAACCCACCAACTAAAGAGTACACATGGAGTGACCCATGGTTCCAGCCACATATGTGGCAGGAGATGACCTTGTCAGACATCTGTGGGAGGAGAGGCTGTTGGTCCTGTGAAGGCTGGATGACCCAGTGTAGGGAAATGCCAGAACAGAGAAGCAGTAGTGGGTAGGTGGGTGGGGGAACACCCTCAAAGAAGCAGGGGGAGGGGTGATGGGATAGGTAGTTTTAGGAGGGGAAACCAGGAAAGGGGATAATATTCGAAATGTAAATAAAGAAAATATCTAACAAAAAAAAGTTTGAAACTTTTGCAGTTCGATATTAGGAAGACAATGACATAAGGAAGCCTAAGCTGTTGACTGATCTCAGTCCAAAAACACAGAATCTAAGAAACTAGTAAAATTTGCCCTTGTGAGTGATTCCAGTTGATCAAATAGCAGGAGTTGCAGTTATAAAAGGACAGGAGAGAATAGACATTCCAGTTGAAGACAAAGGTAAGATTCATCATCCCTCTACCTTATTTCCCTGTTCAGGCCTTCAGTGATTGCATGATATCATCCCACACTGGGAATTATCATCTGCTCTTACATAGCTCACCAAAAGAATAGGTAATATCCCAATAGAACATCGTCAGCTAAACCCAGACATATTATATCAGTTCGGCACTTCTAAGCCCAGAAAATTGGCAAATAAAAATTAAGCACCATATAATTAATGACCATTATAATAAATTAAAACATTCTGAAACCTATTAAACACTCTTTGTACCCTAAACTTTTCTCAGCTCTTTCTGTAATTTTTACAAAAGAAATTGAAACTCTCAACAAAATAGCTTTTCCTGGTTTGCAAAGAGGAAAGTGATAATTGTAAAGAAAAAGATTTATATGTGTATATGAATTGGGATGGGCATTTTTACTCTATTAATCCTGTCAATCCAAGAGCATGGAAGATTTTTCTATCTTCTGAGGTCTTCGATTTCTTTCTTCAAAGACTTGAAGGTCCTGTCATACAGATCTTTTACTTGTTTGGTTAGAGTCACACCAAGATACTTTATATTGTTTGTGGCTATGGTGAAGGGTATCATCTCCCTAATTTCTTTCTCAGCCTATTTATCCTTTGAGTATAGGAAGGCTACTGATTTGCTTGAGTTAATTTTATAGCCAGGCACTTTGCTTAAGTTGTTTATCAGCTGTAAAAGTTCTCTGGTGGAGTGGTTTTTTTTKGGGGGGGTGGTCCCTTAAGTATACTATCATATAATCTGCAAATAGTGATAGTTTGACTTCTTCCTTTCCAATTTTTATTCCTTTGATCTCCTTTCATTTTCCTTTTTTTTCTTTTTTTTT